>VWZN01014450.1:156086-182492 GCA_013396955.1 Regulus satrapa | reverse complement strand
CGGGTATTGGCTCGGGTTTCTTTTTTGTCGCTGCCTTTGGGTGTGTCGAGCGGGTTCGGATGGAGAAAGGCAGCGCGGGGCTGGCAGAGGCGTTTGGGTATTGGGAGCACGTCTCGCATCCCTCTCCCCTCCGCAGTACAGATGCGCAGACACAGCCCCGGTCCTGCCGCTCCTTGGTGCTGCAGCCCATCGGCACCTCGCAGGCGGCCAGGATTCGGGTGTTAGGAAACATCTGTTTTGCTTTGCAAAGCTAGCAGCTATTTGGAGACATGCCTTTGAGTCCTGGAGAGAGAGGAGGGGTGACGCAATCAGATGACATCGACAGGTCTTTTTATTGTCTATTTGGTATTTGGAGGGGGTTCAGGATGTCTGAAAATAAGAGGAATCCTCTGCAGAGCTTGAATGCTTAATTAAGGGGTTATCAGGGTCCTGTGTGTTCCTCAGCACCCATCATCATGATATAGGGAACTCTGCTGTAAATGGAAGAGCCTTTCTGTCTCACAAGGGTGGGGATGGAGGTGATGGTTACCACAGCAGAGCAGTGCATGGGGAAGAATCGCACCCATTACCAGCCTGGCTTACACTTGCCTTTGGGTCCAGTCTTTCTCTGAGGCTCCAATTCGGTATGAAGCAAACACCTTGCTTGCTAAAGCCCTGGTGCTGCACAGCCTTTTCAGGCACAGAAGAGCAAACTAGCTTTGTAGCAGCTTGGGTATTCACCTGGCCATGGCAAGAGATGGTGTTTCCCTATATAATGCAGACTTGGCACTGTGCATTTTTGTGAGCCGCTGATCGCAGTGATGAGAAAAACAAAGTAAATCTAGGGGGTAATAGGATAATGGGATCACCAGATGCATTTTTCCCAGGGTACTTGAAATTTTGCTAGTATTTTATAGTGTATCTGTGAATATTGCACTTTTAAATTAAGAGGGAAGCGGGTTATGTATAAGACTCCTTTCTGTGCATTCCCTAGGGGAAGAAGCAAGGTAGAGATCAGAGGAGTCTGTTGTAGATATTATCATAACTCCTGAAGGCTCTTGTCACACTGCATAGGCAAAAGTGGTTGGAGTCGGTACCCCGAAGAGCCCGTGTGTGCAGGACAGTGCAGTTCTTGCTGGGGCACAGAAGGTTTTTCCTCCAGTGTGGAGGGGGTGTGTGTGTCTCCGTGTGTCTTACGCTAAGTGTAGAGTGGGTCTTGCATGACAGAGCACAGTTCATTATGGATTTGGGCCATCCCTGTTACTTGTGGATGGAAAGGGGAAAGCAAGCTGTGAACACAAAGCAATGTCTTAAAATTAAAGTGAACACACAAAAGCATAAATTATTTTATTTAGCATTTTTTAAGGGCAGGATTTATCTTCCTGTGTTGCTTTTTTCCAATATTTTTGCATCTGACAGCAGATAACAATTTAAAGGATTTACTAAAGCCATAGCTCTTGTCTGAATTAATTTTCAAGAAATTATTATAAAAGCTATTTTTAATTAATATTTGGGAATTGAACTGAGCTTCTGAGAGGGAAGTACAATAGATGCATGTAAGTAGGGTTGTCTTTGGTAACGTCTTAATAATATTTGTGACTTACTGAGTCCATAGAATGGAACAATGAGGTGTCAAAGAATGTGTGTTCATCCTTCTTTACAGCATGGACAGGGTGGATGCATTGTCTGGGTTCAGGGTACTCTGATTTGCAGATTGGGCTCCTAATTACTACCACTCATCAGGAAAAAATAACGGTAGATTCTCCACCTGATTCTCTCATTTCCAAGGAATGATCTCTTAATTATTGAGTGGAGGTTTCATACTGGTCTCTGTGTAGAACATCCAGCATTCCCAGGGGAAGGGTTGTGGTTTAGGAGTCTGAGCTGGTGTGGAGCTCTATGGCAGGTTGCCTGGTGACACCAAGCTCCTCAGTTTTGTTATACCTCAGTTCAGCACCTCTTGGAGAGGGATGCTTTCTCTCCTAGCAATTTATTTACCACTGGATCACTAAGAGGGATTCTCATGGTGAAGCTGGATAGGAAGTGAAGCAATGACTAATGTCCCATGTGCAGAGGAGTAGGCCCTATGTAGGGCTACCCTGCAATTTGTCAAGAATTTGACAGGGCAAGTACAGCAGATGGATGCTCTGCCAAAGCCAGAGGTGTTGCTGTGGGAGGAGTAGAGGTGAAACCTCCCAGGTACCTGGTTAAACTGGAGTCTCCTGGCACACTCCTCCAGAACATGCCTCCTAGCTCATGTTGTTGGCGTGTGTGTGTTTGGGGTGTTACCTTGCTGTGTCTCTGAAGCTGGCTCCTGTTCATTCAAGCTCATGTCTCTCATGTTCTTTGAAGTCATTGTTTCTTTTTAAATCAGGAGGATGGGAATCTCTCCTTCCCAAGTTGATCTCTCCCCACCCCATCAACTTGCAAAGTTGCTTGGGTGTGTGGGAGCAGAGACTATCTGGTGGATCCAGTTCTTTCAGTGGGTTTGAAATTACAGGGCTGTGCCTTTTGCATTCAGCTTAGTCCTTTTTTTCTACTTGAACTTATTTTGAAGTGGTCTGCTTGTCGGTTAAAATATATATGGGGGGCTGTGTACAGAGAAGATGCTGTGCAAGAGGTAGTTTGATTGGAGGAGTTGTTTCAGTGTGAGTCATTGAGAACTGAATTCGTTGCCATCGTGTTTCAGTTTTTGAGAATCTGGGTTTTATATGTTAAAAACTTACATTTGGAGATTCCTTTGTTTTTTTCTTACAAAAAGTGGAGGAGATATTTCTATCATTCCTGGAACAGCAGATATTGCAACAGCAGAGATGTCTCCTATCTAAAATAGCAACTGTGCCAACACAGAGCAGCATTTTTAAGGTCAACTTCCAACTCCAGCCTTGCCTATCAGAGAACACTGGCTGGTGGAAATCCCCCAGTTCCCTGTAAATGTGTGCTGAACTGCCTTCTCTTTTTGTGGAGTCCTACTGGTGGTGTCTCCTACTGTGCTTATGAGAAATAAGCCCAGGTGGGCTACAGGAAAGTGTATCCCCTGAAAGGTTGCACTCTGCATAGAGCTGAGGCACCGGGGTAGTTGTAGATAATGCCCATCACACTGAGGACAGCTCCAGTGCAGGCAGCTGCTGATGACCAAGAACAGGTTAAGAGGAGGGAAAAGTGGTGATTCCCTATGCCTCGAGTTGAACATGACCTAATGAGACCCTCAATTTCTATATAGATAACTCTGCAGGGAAAATTGATTTACTGACTTTTGTGAAACGTGTGGTGAGACATATCATTGGAGTGGTGGGTTCTCTTGTACAGCAATTGTACAACAAGGACCATGAGCAGGGCTTAGTCTTTACAGAATCTCCCCAAAGTCTCTGCTGGAGAAGCTTGAGGATTTGTACCTGCACTGTTCCTTTGTTGCATTGCCATCTTTCACCTAAATGTTTTTCTAACAATAAACAGTTTTTGTAGTCTTGTGACTAGAGGAACGTTCTTACTTATGCAGATAAGTATGGACTCTGGAAGGAGAACAGACTACCACTGACTCTTCAATTTTCTCCGAATTAAACCAATTATTTTTATAATTGTGATAATCTTTGAGTCATTTGGAGCAGCAGTATGGATCTGTGCTCCTGGTCTGTCTCAACTCTGGGTGATTGTGGTGAGGTGGCTTTATTTTCCCTCCTTGGAGAAAGCAAAACTATGTTTGCAGCTGTCTAATGGGATATTTCACCACAGCTGGATAGTCTCTCACTGTGTCATAGCTTGCCCTGGGTGAGGCTGTTTCTCTTTGACTCCCCACATTAATGTCTCTTCCAACCTCTGTGTTTTCCAACCCTGGTCATGCATGCTGGCTACCAAGATGTGCCTGCCAGAAAGGGAGTAACAAATTAGTCACAGAATCTGGAGGTAAATACTGGAAACAGTCTTAAAGCAGCACATCCCTGCTTGATTTTCTGATGTCCCAGTGTATCTTGGCCAGATGTAGCATAGGAATGGAAGCTTTTACTTCTCTGTGAAAAGCCTTGTGTGTTTCATTCATTTTTTTTTGGCCCATTTCAAAAGACAACATTGGTGTCTTGCCCTCCTGGCTGGGCAGAGGCTGTGCTCAGCACAGTGTGTTGTGAGCGGGTGGGACAGCAGCAGGTCAGGAGGTTCTGCCCTGCCTCTCTTTCTGCATCTGTCTAAACAGCCTGGCTGCAGGAGGCCCTGTGTCACAGATGGGCTGTTCTGGGCTGGGAAGGGAAGTTCATCCTGGGCACTTGGGCTTTTTTTCCATTCTTTGTCTGCTTGGCTGCTTGGAACAGGGCTGTAAAAAGAGGTCAATGCATGGACTTCATGGTGAAACAGAACTGCTGGAGAGTTGGGCACAGATTCTGTCTGCTGCTGCTGCTGTCTCTCTTTAATTATTTATGTTCCAAATGGATGAAACAGTTGTGAGTGCAGGGCAGAGGAGAGGTTCAGCCCTCTCGCATCAAGTACCAATCTGCAGTTTATGGAAAGGAGAAGTAAGTGCTTCCTGCACAGGATTTTTGTCACTTCAATTTCCCTGTCCAGCTACTTGTGTGCAACTCCAAAATTCTGCTGCACTTGTGAGTTGTACGGGGCTGTTCCAGTGTTCCAGGCACATTAAGCACATTAACCAAATGAAAAAGTTCAACAGATGTTAGGGCCTGATCCTTGCTAATGTTGAGGAAGTAGGAACAACCTTCATTTAACCCCAAGAGATGCTGGTGACACTTGTTTAGCTGCTGGGTTTCAGACTGCTGGGGCTTTGCAAAAGATGGCTTGCAATTGCAGAGGGAAAAATGTTGTTGCCATTTGAACAAAGGAGAAATACAGTCCCTGGGTGCTTTTAGTCTCCAAAGTCAAGGAGCCTCTTATAACCATTTATGCTCTCAAAAATGTTACTGGCTTCATGCTGATGCTGTTCTTCATTTGATGGTTCTAGCAATAAATGTAAGGGGCTTATGTTATGACATAAGCTGGAAAAGTTCAGGAAACGCAAGTCAAGAGAGAGAAACAACTGGTGGAGTTCACTGTCTTCTAGAACCAATATTACCCAATTTCAGTCTAAGGTGCTGTTAATTAAATACCCAATGAAAAGGACAGCTTGGAAATCCAGAGGAGATTCCATCTCTGCCAGCTGGTTGGTCGCTGTACCAGGCCAGGTTGGGTGCCTTCTGTGTATCTCTAGAGCTTTGCCAAATTAGTTTTAAACATTCAGTCCAAGAGGTTTCCCCAGCTGTTTTAGGACACTCCACAGTGTGTCCACAGCGTTCTGTAACCACGCTGCAGGTACTGCTCATAAGTGCTGAAACCAAGCTAGGGGGGACTTGGCTCCACCCTTAATACCTCAGGTACTTCATGCTGAGATACCTTTTGGCTAAGTTGAGAGGGCTCCTTTCCCATTCCCACTTTTCTTCAAGTGACCTCTGTGTTACCCTTTTTTAGCAGAGCATGAACTGGAGGGCACATTCTTTACTTACCTGTAGAGTTTTCTTTCCTGACCATCACTGTTTGTCCCCTTCTTGCCCAAGGCAGAGTTTTCTCTCTGACAGTGAAACTACACAGAATAATGCTCTACTCATAAAAGAATTGTGGGGCACCTCTAATACATATATGATTTCAGATGTTTGTGTAGTGTATGCAAGCTGTTTCATAGCATGGTGGAATAATTCCCGTAAGGGCTGGAGTTTGCCTCTGTGTGTGTGTGTGTGTGTGCATGTCTACTGTGTGGTTAGCCTTGAAGCACAGGAAAAAATGTTTGTCTGCTATTATACATTCCTTTTCTCCCAGAGATTCGTCCCTGGAGCTGTGAAGAGGTTTGCCGTCATCTTGTTCCCACAAAAGTGTTCAGGAGCTGGATTTGTGTGTGGTGCTGGGATCAGATGCCAGAACATATGCTCCTCATCAGTATGTATGTGTGCTGCTGTTCATCCATGACTTGGCTTTCCAGAAACACTGTTCAGTGTGAACAGTGGAAGGTGGCACTGCACGCTGAGAGGGCAGATTTGGATGTACAGTGCTGACCATAGGAGCTGGAAGTGGAACAGATCTGTTGCTTCTGACCTAAGTAAGAGCTGCCTTCGTTTTAGGACTGAATGGGGTGATATTCTTCATTCGTTCTCTTTTGTATTTCTGGTGCATTGATTGAAATCTGTTCTGACCTGCTAACATTCAGCTCTAGACTGCTGTCCCTTCCCTCAGTCCCCACTCCCTGCCTGCAAGGCTGGTACTCAGCAGCCTCACAGCAGTCAAGTGCTGGGGATGGCTGGAAAGAAAAGTGTGCTGAGAAGATGCAGGGAATGTTTTGCTAATGAACAAAGCTTGGCTAAATGTTGGCCAAGAGCTGAAGAGGAAGTGAAACCCTGCACAAGCTTCTGCAAGGGTGTAATGCCAAGGGGAGGAGAATTGTTTAGTTTCTGGCTTGAGTACAACTGTCCATTCCTGAAGTCAAAAGAAATAGGAGAAGCTGAGGCTGAAGCTGAGTTCTGGAAGAGGTTTGTAGCTGTGCTGGGCAGGGCAGGACAGCACAGGGATGCTCAGGATGGCAGAGACCTCTCTAGATACAGCTGTGGAGCCCTTGGCTTGCCCCAGTCTGGTGCTGTGCCATGGCAGCCTGGGCCGAGGGAGGCTCAGGGTTAATGCTTGGAAATGTAGCACTGGAGGGTCTTGGGCTGTGGTTCATGCAAGCCTGGGGCTCTGTGGGGTGTGTGCCAGTGTAGTTGTAAGTCAGTCAGAGGTGGGGAGCCCTTACTAGAAGTTAACTCTGTTGTTGACTGAGCTCTTAAGTCTGGGCTGTTTCTGTGTGCAGTGGCTGACTGCAGTAATAGCTGTGCTCGCCCTGCCCTGCTGGGGAGAGAGGGGCAGCGGCTGCCTGACCCTGCCTGTGCTGTGGGGCCACTCGGGTGCCAAGGAGAGGGAGACCTGAGCTTTGTGCAGCTCAGCCCTTTGCTCTTCCAGGGATCTTTGGGAGTGCCCTGTTTGTCTTGCAGCTTGTTATCCAATGTGTTAGGGGTGTGTGCATGGAGCTGGGATGGCCCGTCTCTGCCTGACCCCACCCGAGGCAGTTGGTGCCGTTCTCCCAGAATGACTCCTGGCAGGGAAACTGGGAGCTGAGAGTGCAGGCTGAGCAAATAAACCACAGGATCATGAGTGCTAGCTCCTGGAGACTGGCCATGAGGAGTGAGCCCATCCCACTGACCTCTGGAAGTTCTCAGAGCAGCAGCAAGGGAGGGAAAAGAGATCCACTCAGCTTGTGGGAAAAGAGGCTCCAAGGGCTTAACATCTTCCTTCTGCTTTTCTGTGAGGCAAAGCCCATGGCAGTACAGATGTGGGTCCAGTGATTATGTTTCAATTTTCCTTGCAGACCCCTGGTGCATGAAGCTGTGTGAACACACATGAGAGCACAAGCCAGGCCTTCTACTGCTATAGTTTGTATTGCAATTATTTCTAAGGTAACTTCCCAGGCAAGTCACTTTGCTTTCAGCTTTTTGTAATGTCTCCTCACTGTTTCCTCAGTGTGGGAACTATTTTAATCCTTCCTGACGCACTGAGCTCATTCTTGCTGTGATACGTACACACATGTAGTCTCTTTAGATCCTGCAGTCTTACATCCACTTTTATTTTCAAATAAATTACATATTACATTAATTATATATGCAGGTGAAATGTGAGTCACAAAGGCATCTGCCTGCCCTACACACAGTCCTCTTGGCTGTGCTTTCTGTTCGGTTTAAAGCTCTCCTGAGTCTCTGCAAGTGATATGAAATCCTGGAAATGTGGGCAGGCAGTATGGAAATGCCCATCTAGATTAATAGTAATTTCCCTCAGCCCAAGGCCTGCTGTAAAAAAGTCAGGGAGATTTATGGCTTTTAAGATCCTATAGATTGTCAGAGGTTCCTGCTGCTTTGGGAGTCTGGTGCCAACTGGGATCAGAGAGTAATAGCAGAAGCATCAGAGCCTTCAGAAGCTGCTATTTTGCCCTGTTTTGTAGGCAGTGGGCTGAATCAAGGCAGCAGGAGTTAATTCAAGATCTGCAGCAAAGCCTTGCCATGATTGCACAGGGCCAAGATGAGCAGGAATGTGTCATTGGGACACAGTGAGAGATGCTGTCAGGGATGACTCTCGTCTCCCAGTGGTTGTTTTTGCAGTCCTGACTCTCAGAGGTGGTTTCAGTGATGCAGCTGGAGCAGTGCACTGGAGCTGTAGCAAGCAGAAGAGAAACTGCTTGTGTCTCATCTGAAGGTTTATACCTGTGCTGTTCAGCTGCTTTAAAGAGCTTCCCTCACCTTGAAAGCCAGCCTCATGTATTTGTGAGGGAAGTGGGTATTAGAGAGGACAGTCATTTAGCAGAACTTGGTGCTTTTACTGAGCAGTTAATCCAGGCACATGCTTGGGAAGCACTCCAGGTTCACTGAGCAGCTGGATCCTCTGGATCAGCTCTAGTCTGCCAGCAGCCCTGGGGCTGACACTTCAGAGGCTCAGAGCAGGCCCATGGAGCTCAGCGAGTTCAGGGCCTGTTTGCTGCATACGTCCCAGTAGTGCCACATGGACCTGCTTGGGACCCTGATGTCCATCACTGTACAGCAGGAGCGTGTCCTCTTGTCACGTGGATAAGCCTCATCTGTCCTGCCCCACCATGTTTGGCTCACACCAGGTTCACAGCATTGGATCTCACAGCAATCGGAATAAACCAGAAGCAACTGGATGGAGCCCAGCGTTCCTGTTCCTCAGTGCCTGCTCTGTTCAGTTGCCACTCCCTGAAGGGACTTGCATGCCATCTCAGAGCTGTAGGATGGCATTATTTGCAGCAGCTCTCATTAATGTCAGTGAAAGCCTTTCTGTTTGAGGTGGTAGGACTGGTCCTCAGCAGCTGCTCAGACGTTCCAGCCAGTGCCAGGCGTTTTGCTGCCTCGTTTCAATGCCCCGTGTCATCTGAGCATCTCCCTGCTCCTCCCGTGCTCACACTGTCATGGGCAGGTGTCAGGCAATAGCACAATTGTTCTCTTGATAAACAAGTGATGGTGTTGTTGGAGCTGCCCCTCATGTGGCAGCAGTGTAGTGTGTGCATGGGGTTACTAATGAGGGATATAATGGGGCTTGTTAGTCTGAAAGCTTAATGAGCAATCTTCTGGTTCTTTGCAAAGTGTGTGGATGCTTCTTCCTGCCAGCTGTTCCTGTGCTGCATCTTGCACTTGGGTGTGTTTGATACTGAAATGTGTCCCTGCAAGGTAAAGCTCAGCACATATTGGGTATTTTGGAGGACTCAGATCCTATTCACCATGACATTAATGGCCATGGACATCCAGGAAATGTCTGGATGAGACCGCTGCTCTCCTTTCCTCAAACACCCTGCGGATGCTCGAGGGCTGAGCTTCCTTGTGGCTCAAGTGAATCCAGGAGTACTGGGTACCTAGAGTTTGTCCCTTAGCTGATTAGGGATTTTTCTTCATGACAAATTACTATTTTTCTCCATTATTTTTCACAAAATAAAATAATTAGGGCATCCACCCACCTCTTGGCTGGCATCCTGCAGTAATAGGCCAGTATGTGTTTTCTTCAGAAGAGGAAGCAGGTCTTGCTTTGTATTTTCAAGGCAATGGTTTATAAATGAGTCTGAAAAGCCTGCAAACGGCAGTGGGATGAGAACCCACACAGCGAATAAATCTGAGAAAATAAATCCCAGAAAATACATCTCAAGAGATCGCTGTTTTGGCCTAGCAAGTCAGAGCCCAGGCTAGAAGCCCAAGAGAACCCCTCCTCGTTTTGCATGTGACAGTGGTTCCAGGCTTTGCTTGAAGACAGTTATCTTTGGATTCCTAAAACATAAAGGTTTGACTTCACGCCGTGCTGCACGTCCTAAGAGCTATTCATGGGTGTCTAATTTGATTTTGCACCCAGTTCTCATTAAAGGGCTGCGAGTGACAAATGACTCTTGGCCTGTTGTGGCTGTCACTTGAGCTGACATTGCATGGGGGTGCTGGCTCTCCGCTAACCCTCGACTGAGCAGAGCATTCTCCCCCTGCCTCGCTCCTCTGCCTCACCTCCACGGCTGTTTCCATTTCCTTTGGGTTGCCTCGTAGGAAAACACAGTCTAGCAAATGCAATTTTTTCCACTCCATTGCTTCCAAGTTCTTTCTAACATTGCGTGTTGCTGCCCCTTGTGTGTCCAACAGCCACAGCGTTTGCAGTCAAATGGCTTTCTGTCTTCTCGAATATCTTTTTAATCTGGTTTCATTCTGAGTTCTAGAAATCTAATGTAATCATTTCAAAGGTGACATCTTCATGAACTCTGCTATTCCAGTGTTCCATTATGCTGGAATGTTAGCGTTATGCTGTGTTAGCATCTCTCATCTTACAGCTCATGTACTTTACCATTTTGGTTAATTTCAGATGAGCCCAGAAGGAAATTTATGAAATCAGCAATATCAGATAAAAATTCTCAGGAGGGAGGATTCTACAATTATCTGTTCCTTACAATCAGGACTGTATTAGTGAACTGCTGATAATGGTTTTTCTACAGGGCAAGTAGAGAGTATATTGATGATTCTCACTGGATAAACTTTACAGTGGAAATCAAGACTGACATAGCAGCAAAGACCAGTCACAGTGATATTATCATCAAAGAACAGATGTTATGGAGAATCCTGTTTGTTCAATGATTGGCCCATGGTCCTGATGCAAGGACAGTAGTTATTCCACTTGGGACACTAACCTTTTGTGATTACTTTCTCAGTTTTTCAGGGAAGAAATTGTTATCTTAAGGGGAAAAGGATTTTAGGAGGTGTAGAGAATGCACTTTTGAATGTCTGTCTTTTAATAACACCCTGCAAAATGTGCAACTTCAGTGTCTGTCTCCTGCTGTCCAGTTGGGTGATAAGGTTTGTTCCTAAGGCTGTAATTTTTGAAAAGGAGAGAGGCAAAATGGCAGTCTTGAATCCAGTAGAAAATATCATCCCTGAGACCTTGTTAGGACAATACTCATATTCCACATCTATCCTAGTCAAATTGGGTTGCCTGGTCTGGCTGCAGTATTTTATACTGAATTATCAGTGGTGAGATTTGCCAAAAGTGCAGGGCTGGATTGTAAACCCAGTGCCTTTTTTGTGTAAGATCATAGCAGCTCTGATCTTCTTGTTCCAGGATGAAGCTCAATGGGCCTTGTGACATGATGGCAGTTACTGAGTGTCTGCATGGCAGTGGTGTCTGTGGAGCCTCTCCTGGGCCACAGCCTTGCAGTTTCCCACTGTGCCACTCCGGACTGTGGGCTGTTCCTGCCACAAATTAAGTGATCCTGCCTGCAGTGCCTCTGAAATTGTTGGCACATTCTGGATTAACCAAGGAGCTGACACATTCCTCTGGTCTGGGTTGGTGGTGTAGAGATGAAAGGCAATAGGCTGAAACATGAGCTTTTCCACAAAGGCCATTGTACAATGCAGTTATTTAAAAGGCAAATTTTTTAGGCAATCTGCAATAATAGGAACCAAGGGCCAACCTTCTTTTAATACAGATGAAAGTACCTAACTCCTTTGAAACTGAGGAGTTAGATACCTCCTGTATTTTTATAAATTTTGCTCTGGTGAACAGCCTTGTCACTGCTCTCTCCCCACCATCCCTCTCTGATCTAAGCTGCTGTGTAGCAAGAACTCTCACCATCTCCCATGAGGAGGCTGCTGCTGCCTCGGCATTTACACACCTGGTACCAGGCTTACAGTTGCCTTTCATGTGCTGTGGTCCATGGATTAGGTCCAGGAAAGGGGCTGCTGAAGGAAAATAACTGAAAATACTGCAAGAGGTATGTTCCAGGCTGCTCTGAATGGTCCTTTCATCTTTGCCTCAAAAAAATCAGTGAGAGCTGTAGCTCTGTGAAAGGATCATGGCTGTGCTCAGGACTGACAGACCCATTTAATATTTTGGTTTCTGTATTGGAGTGAAACTTTTACAGTGCTGCTTCTATTTCAGGGATCTATTCAGCAGAGGTGTTCCATTGCAGATTAATGTCTTAAGCTCATCCTGCCTCCTTTTGAAAATCGTCCCTTTTATTTTCCTTCAGATTTCTCCTTAAACCTCTCCTATGTCTCCCTGGCAGGAGCTGGCCAGTGGATAGTCACTGTCTATGGCAGTGGCTGTGCTGCTTTCTGCTCTCTGTGCCTGTCAGTTGTCTTGTGTGCTGAGCATGGGCCCTCTGCTGCTGGGATCACCTCTGTGCTCCAGCTCAGCACCCTGACGTAGGGATGTGCTCCCTGGCAGCGTGGAGCTGACTGCAGGCCTCTCTCTGGATGACAAATCCAGGGCTGAGGAACTTGGCAGCACATTGCCCTGAGGCCTTATCTCCCATGTGCCTGTCTCTGCTTCACCCAGACTCGTCACAGCATGGAAAACTCATACAGGCTTTGCTCTTGCAGATATTTTCTTATCTTTTGCAGTGTTGATATCTTCTGCAGGGTTCAGAGAATGCAGCTTGGAGCTCTCCAGGGTATCTGGGTGGAGGGTGAAGAGCATGATTCTTCTTCTATGCTCTCCAGCACTGTATCCTTAAGGGCTCAGCAGACAGCACTGGCCCAGCCAGGGCAGGTGTGGGTGTTTGCAGTGAAGTTCTCTATGCTCAGAGGTGGTGGAACTGAAGCCCAGCATACAACAGCTCTATCTAGAGGCATTTCTGTCTGGAGGCCATGATTTTTAGAGATACTTTGATGAAGGAGTGGCTCTGCTCCTCAACCACATCACAACTAAAGCTTCCCAGAGGCACTTGAGCCTCAGGATTCCTCTTAATCCAAATGTTCAACTTCAGACCTGTTCTTTCCATGTAGTGGTTGGCGTTTCTCAGGGCAGTGGGTGTGAAGCACACCCTGCTCCACTCATTGATGTTGGAGCTCTCCCCCTGGGAACTTGCAGGCAGTGCTGTGTAGAAGCTCTGTGGTTCCTCATCTCCCCAGCAAGGCAGCCTGTCTGTTGGACAGTTGCTTCCCCACCAGGTCCCCACTGTGTTGATAACATCTGCTGGCATCTTACTGAGTTACAGGTGTGAAGCCAGAACTGGCAGAAATAAGCTGGTGGGAATGCAGCCAGGTGAGAACAGCCTGCTGCTTCATCTGCTGACAGCTGCTTGTCCTGCAGTGTATTTATTCATAGCCTATGCTGAAGAGGAGCTACCTGAACAGCCCAGCTCCATGTCTGGTGCCAGTGGTCGAAAGAGATTCCTTTCTCTAATGCCCACTGCTTCTAGAAGGGCTGAAGGCCACAAGGAAGAAAGGTCTCACTTTGATTGCAGTTTTGGCTGGTTGTTGTCCAGGGCAGGCCTCTGGAAAGAGGCTGAGGAGTGAAGTGCTTTCTGAGAGATGCAGTCATGCTGTACTTCTGCTGTTCAGCCCCAAGGTTGTTGTGTGATCCAAAGGAGCGTGTACAGCATAGGCAGCACACACAACCCAGTCTTCCATCTGCTCAAAGGAAGTCTAAAATTATGCAGCATGTGATCCATAGCTGCACTCAAGCGTGCTCTTCTCCTTGTTCCTCTATCCACTGCATTTGCAATAGCTGATATCACCCTGTGGGGTCGTGCCCAGTGTCACCAGTGAGGCCAAGGCCATGTGTGAGCTGGACTGGATTCCAAACAGGCTATGGGGCACAGCAGCTGTATTTGCTGATAAAATGGCCCCATCCAATGGCTGCCATTGCACTGAGACTGGGAAATCTGGAAGAGATCCACATAACCTGGGTGCCTTCCTGTGTTGAGCAAAGTCTGGGGTGAGGGCGTGTGTAGGAGTATGTGTGTATGACAGCGATGTGTGGTGGCCATTGCTGCCTGAGGCACTGCTGGGTGCTGCAGTTGGGTTAGAGATTCCAACAGTGAGACACTGATTCATCTGTGGTCAAACTGTTTTTAAAAGAATGCCACTGAACTGTCAGTCTGGTTTCTCCTGGCCAAGTGTGACCACTGCAAGACTCTTTTCCTTCGGACTTTCCAAGCCTCTGTGTGTGGGGTGATAGAGTTGGGCTGCTGCAGTTGGAGGTCAGCAGCTGGAGCTGGCACAAGGCAGAGCAGTGTAGCTGAGCTCATCTGACAACACCAAGCTGTGATTCTTCCCCACTGCTCTGCTTGGGTTGGGATTTGGGGGTCGAGCATTGTCTTGTGCAGCTTGTGCCATACCCTGCTGTTAATTCAAAGCAGTTTGTGCCAGGTTTGTTCTCGCAGGGGAGGGAGGGAGGGTGGAGGGTTCAGATGGCAGTCTACTGGGAGCCAGAGATAAATTAAGTGTTGAGCTCTTAATGGAGAACATGCTCCATTGGTTTGGGTTTCCCTCCCCACCCACTGTACTCTTTTTAATCTGTGGCACAGTCTTGGGAGCAGTTTGAGAACGGAAGTGATTTCAGACTGGAGGTGACCTCATCTGTCTCCAGCTCTGAGGTGGAGCAGTGTTTGGAGGCCCAGCCAGAGCTTATGATACTCTTTGAATGATGCAGGCAAGGGGCTGAGGCTCCAGGAAAGCCCTGTGCCTCCTTTCCAGTGGTGTACGAGGGTGTGGGAAGTGGGTGATGGCTGGGGGTTTTTATCCTTCTGTTCTCATCTTTCTACATTCTAGAGTGGAGGGGAAGTAGGAAAGAGAACCAGAGTCCAAGAAACACAGCTGGATATGTCACATATCGGAGCAGTTCGTTCCTGATGAAAGGCCCAGCCCTGTCCTGCAGGGTGCTGAGCAGTGCCCAGGTGGAAAACGCACTAAGTGTGATCATGTGCTATGTGGAAAGGTGCTGAAAGTATATGCATGGATGGAAGAGTTCTGCTGGGTTATTTGAATCTGAGGACCTTGTGGATCAGCAGAAAAGGGAATCAGAGCCCACCTGGAAGCTTTACGTTTTAGGACCCAAGATGTTAGTGAGAAATCTGGGAGATCTGAGGATCTGGAGGATGGGGTAGGAGCTGGCTGGGGTGTCAGCTGCAGGTCCAAATAGTGGTAGTCCAATAGAGGAGCATGAGACCAGAGATATTACTTGCAGAAACTACCAGATAATTCTGCTTCCTGACATGGCAAAGGGCCTTTCCTCCTGCCTTGATGTCTGTTATTTTGAGGTGGCCAAGTTTTTCTGTTGCACAGCTGCAGCCTGGAGTCCTTGGACTCTGCTGGTGTCCAGCAAGCCCAGCTCTATCCTGGCTGCTGGAGCTGGTCTTCCAGGTGCAGCTCTGGACTTCAGTAAATGTCCATGTTTTTCAGGAAGGACAGCTTCCAAGTGCTGGCTCACAAACTGTGTGGGGGTGTCCAGCCATTTCCCCTTAAGCTTAGTTGTCTTCTGGCACCAGCTCAAGCTGAAGAGATGCTGGGCTGTGGTAGGCTATGGCTGGGGAAATCAAAGTCTTTTCTCATGGCTCTGTGGCTCTGTGGCTGCAGATACTCCCTGTAGCTGGGCAGGCAATATTGGAGGGGGATAAATTGACTGGAAGAATTTGCTTTTCTCTTGGCTTTGTCCCAGGTGGCATCAAGACTCTTGCTTGGATATAATTTCCCCTCCCGCCACTGCTAAAGAGGGAGAGTTTAACCATTTGTGGGATCTAGCAAGAGACTTTCTCCAGCCCTCCTGCCCCTCTTCTCTCTTGCCCTGGGAGCAGGGGCTGAAAACAAATCCTCTTGTGACCATGTCACAGTGAGGACAAGAGTTTTCAGACTTTTCTTCCTTCTTGCCTCAGAAATGTTTCCATGCCTGTACGTGATGAAACAATCTCAAAGTGTGTGGGACAAACAGGTATTTATTAAAAATGCCCCTTTTTTCTCCTCTGCTCAGCATCCCACAGCTGTGCCCGTGACACTAAAGTGCAGTGACAGGTGACAGGCACTGGCTGAGTTACAGAGGAGCTCTGCCATGTCTTTGAGAAGGCGTTTGGGTCAGTGGAGCCTCAGGAGATGTTTGTGCTGCCATCAGTGGTGACGGGTGCACAGTGCGAGCGCTGGCTGCCTGGCAGGGCTCAGGACCTTGGCAGCCCCCTGCATCTGCAGCCTCTGGGTGAGCCCCAGCAGCATCCCAGAAAGGAACCATTATCTCCAAGCCTTGCCTGTTGCTGAAGTCAGGAGGGCACAATAAAGATGTGTCCCGGCAGCAGCCTGGAGCGGGCTCGTGTGTGGGGAACAGAAGAACCTTTGTACCAGGCACTGCCTCTGGTGGGAGGTTTGTCAGCTCTGGAGCTGGGATGGTAACTCGGGGCTCTGTGCCCAGCCCTGACGTGCTGCTCAGGGCCTCCCCTGATTCAGGGCAGGGTCACTGGTTCTTCCTTCCCTGGGGGAGGTCTTGGCAGCAGATCCTGCTTGCCTGAGCACAGCTCTGCCCGGTGGGCTGGGAGCTGCGGGAGGCAGGGCTCTCCTGGTCTCTCAGGTTCAGCAGCCCTGTGCTCTGGGGCCTGAAGTTGTGTGTGCTCTCTGCAATGTATTAAGTCACTGGGAATGACCTCAGGGTGACTGGGACAGGGCTGTAATGGACCAGGATGGCAGTGTCACTCCATCTGGAGCTTTGAGGAGAAATGTCTCCTGGGAGGATTTCAGCAGCGTGGGGCTGAGGGGACAGATTGTCAGTATGTGATAGCAAAGCAAAGGCAGATTGGAGAAACAAGGGAAGCTCCTGTGCTGGGGCTGTTACAGCAGACACGTGAGTTACAGGAGGATACAGTTTAGAGAAAACTCTTTTCCAGCTATGGACCTGAGAATGGACCTGAGGTCTGGCTGCTCTCCCACCTCTGGCTACAGCATCAGAGCCATGTTGTAGGGCTGAGCCTGGTGGTGCCTGCCCAGGGATCCAGAATTGCCTTCTCCAGAGGGTTGTGGTTGGAGGTAAGATAATCAAAACCACAATGGGGCAGAGAAGGTGGTGATGGGATTGGGGCAGCAAGACAAGATCATGTTGGGAAGAATCCCTCCATGAAACTGTGTAGGATGCTTTAGGATTTTGGTTTTGTGGAAGTTTTGTCCAGCCAGTTACTGCTACTGCGGTATCACAGGGTGTTACTGTTGCTGTGTTTTGTTGATGCTGTGTGCTGATATTCCATCCTTTCTCACCTAAGAGAAATACTCTCCAGGAACACTCAGTTCTGCTCTCTCCAGCCAAGACTAGGAAGATTTTATTGTGAAGAAAAGGATATACTGAGTATGTGTTCTGCTGCTCTCTGCTGTTTTTGTGAGTCCACCACAGGCGCCAGATCTTCCAAACAGAAGGAATCTGAAGGGAATTGCAGGGCCCATGGGCAGGCTGAGAGGAGCATAATGTCTCTTCTGGCTCTGAAAAAATATGTGCTCAGAGAGGAAGCAGCACACACAGGAAAAGGGTAGTTGCTGAACACAAACTGCCAAGAATTAAGCAATCTGTTTTATAGTATGAAACTCCTGTTGAGCAAGAACACTGTTCTCCCTCCCAAGCAGGTGTAACTGGTAAAGCAAGGTGGCAAAGTCTTCCCGAAGTTCACCTGCCAGACAGGACCAATACTTCCATAGTCCTCCCCACAGAGGGTATCCCCAGTTTTTATCCCTTTCTCCTGCTATCTTTTTTGGAAGCTGCCTAGACTCTCCCATGCTACCCGCTGCCACTTTCCTCTCCACTCTGTGCTTCTGTGCTGCACAGGCACCACTAGGACATTTTTCTCTTTTGTGGGGCAGCAGGGTACATGGTTGGCCCAAGGAGTGTGTACATAAAAATGAATGCATGGAAAAGGTGTCTGGGTAAAGATTTTTTTGTATTACATGATTTCTGCAGAACCCTGATATAGACATAAACAGGGCCTGGTATCTGTTAAGTTAGATTCCTGCCTTATCAGTGGCAGATTCCCTTTGGCTTTGAAAGGGCAGGCCAAGAGATGTGGGAACAGCTTTATCAACTCCTTCTCTGCTGTGGTGCCATGCACAGTAGTAATTTGATGTAGTTGTGCTTGGGAGCAAGTCCTCTGTGCCTTCAGGGAAGTGGCCCGTAGGTGGATTAAGGATGGAGCTTAGTCATAAAATCAAAGGGGGAGGGCTGCAGTGCCTCCCAGGTGTTCTTTTTGCAGAAGGGAGGTATTAGGTCACTGAGGAAGGTGAATTCAGCCTCTGTCCCAACTGGCTGTCTGTTCACTCAGGAGAGAGCAATCCCTCTCTAGAGTCCTTTGCTGTGTAGCTGCTCTTGTGAGCCAGCACATAAATGGAAACAGATGGCTCCATCTCAGTGGTTAGTAGAAATCTCTCACTTATGCAAAACTGCTAATGAAATCTGGGGCTGGACTGAAGCAGACAAGGCTGCTGTGCTGGTGGGCTGTTCTGGGCTCCTAGCTCTGTGCTGGGGTGTCTATTACTGGTCCTCTGTCACAAGAGCACCAAGATTGGTAAGCTGACCCCCCAGCCTGGCAAACTGTGCTGTGTCCTGCAGGAGCCTCAGGCATGGTGTTCACCTGAGTACTGCAGAGCCACCAGGACCTGTCCGTGTCCACCAGTCTTGGTAAATTATCTGTGCGGTCATCCTTACTGTGGGTTTCAGACCTCCAAATTCACACCTGTATTATGGAAGGGCATGGGGATCCCTCTAGTATCTGACACAATCCTGGCTGAGACTCTGAGCCAGATACTTCTTCATCTAAGGTTCTTTGCTCTGTTTCACTACAAACTCAGACTAACTTGTCTTATTTTTGCTCATCTCCCTGATGAGGAGAAGCAACACTCAGCAGTTACTGACTATTACTTTTAAACTTGGAAGAAACTTCATTTAAATTCCCTTTGACAGCACGGTTTGATTTAGATGTTCGGTGACTTGAAGTTTTCTTTCATCATCACATAAAATGTGAATCTCTAGTCACACTGTAGGGCAGAGGGAAGTGGTGAGTTATACAGCAAAGGTGTAACAAGGCTTGGTGTTTGCTGGAGCAAGTAGGTGATGGAAAAGGGGAGAGAAAGGTGTTGGAAAGCATTTCTTGTTTCCATTTTTGATTATTCTGACAGCTGCCCCCCAGGCACATCCCTAGTGTCTGTGATGGCAGAGTACGAGGAGCTGATGAGAATGCTGGATGGCTGCACAACCACAGGCAAGTGGGGAACAATCCTGCTCCCCAGCTGCCTTGCTGCCCTTACCTTTTCTTCTTTATTCATGCAGCAAACTGCCAGGCTCTGTATCTGCCTGGGTGGTCTCACAGCTGTGCCAGTGGCCCACAGCTGTGCTGGGGACCTCCTCAGGCAGCTTGGGCTGTGATGCCCTTTGGGAACACCACACCTCACTCCCAGCGTGTTCCAGGCCCGGGAAGCCCAGCCAGGCTGCAAATGGTACAAAAGGTGCTGACTGTTTGATGGCTGCAGTGTCCCAGCCTGGTGGCCTGTGAGCCTGGGTAATGCTGGGTAATGCTCCATGCAGCTCTTGGTGGGCAGCCAGCAGTGGGCTGGCATGGATCACAGGGCAGGGAGTCAGCTGCAAGCTCCTGGAATCTTCTGAAGGGCATTTCAAAGCCCCTTGCATGGAGCAGGCAGCAGTTTGGTTTTTGCAGCCAGGTGCAAAATAGAAGCTACCAAGTGCAGGCGGTGATGTGGAGCTGCTAGAAATCTTGATGGTTTGCACTGGAGGGCTGTAGGCTCCATGCTCTGCATGGATTCAGGACATTGCCCGTGGAGAACACAGGATGTCACAGGGTACAAGTGTACAGAATTGAAATTGAATTTCAGTCTCTGAAAGCTTCAGTCTGTTTATCTCCTGTGAGGGGGAAACTGTGGGAAAGGTGTGGATCCCAGTAGGGTAAGTCCTCTCTGTCAGGTAGAATTGATGTGTCTGTGCATCTCTGCAGGTGCTGGGGAGGTTTGTGCAACCATCAGGGCTCCAGGCATCAGTACTGCTTCCCAGAAAGCCACTTCTTAGTGGCAGGGGAGGACAGATAATCTTGTATGCTCAGTGAGGACTCTTTGGATACTTCATCTGGGCACACAATCCTCTCCTCCCTGAGAGCTCTGAGATACAACTCTGTGTTAAATTACCTCAGTTTCATCATTGCTCCATCTCTTCCTCAGGTTTCCTGCAGGAGGGTGTTATGATCTTTTTCTGAGAGCATCTCACACCATGGCTGAGAATCAGGTACGCTTCTTTAGGCCCTGCCCAAAAGGAGTGTTTGGCACTAGTGTTCATAAATGGAGGTGTGCTGCAACCCCAGTCCAGCTGATTGCGTATTCCTGCTGATAAGCTAATTGCTTCCAATTGCCAACAACATCACACTCATTGAATTCACTCTGTGATTTCTGTGTCACCTGGGGAAAAGGGGCAGAGTACAGCTATGGGAGGGAAGCCTGTGTTTGCCAGGCTGAAAAGGACAAATGCTACTGCAATGAAGCACTCAAATCATCATGCAGTTCATTCTGCTGTTCATATTGAACCAAGAACAACATCCTGGGGAGGAAGGGAGCAGAATTTCCCTCTGACTAATGCTGCTGGATTGTGCAGGGCTGTGGAGAAACTGCCAGCCAGAGAAACCATCGGGAGGGGAAAGGAAATGGAGAGGGAATCTAATTATCCATCTGCAAAGACAGATGCTAGTCCCGACACAGGGCCCAGCCCTGGGCAGACTGATGTGGGCAGTGACGTTTGCACAGACTGTTTTTATGGCGGGGCTGGGAAACGGGCTCCTGGGGGTCCCCTCTGGGCTAGCAGATGGTCCAGCACACATCACAGCAAGCCGGGGCAGACTGGAAGGCATGCAGCTGCTTTCACCGGGAACACTGGCCCGTGCCAGGCTCCGAGGGACGGCACTTTGCAGCCAGGTACGGCTGTGTTGTGTGGAGATGGAGGTGGAGCACAGGCAGAGCTGTGCTGGTGCAAAGGGAGGAGGGTGAGTGCATGGCTTTCTCTCAGGAGGCTCATCTCCGTCAAGTGGGCTGGGGCTGCAAGCCTGGGGTGAGGGTGGGAAGGAAGGTGAAGGTCCCTGTGTGCCTCTGCTGTCTCAAGGTGCACAAGAACTCTGCTTCGTGTTACTGAGTGTGCAGAGGCAGCTGACAGCAGGGAGGAAGGAGGTGTGTGGCTGGAGTCTGGGCATCTGAGTCCTTGATGGGAGACCTGTGGGAGACCCCCTAGGATGGAGAAAGTGCCTCTACCTCTTGTTCTGCAGAGCTTTTTGGGGTTATTGCTCACACAGTCTGAGGCCAGCTTTTCTCTCCTTGGGTGCCTCCCAGAACTGAAGGTTGCTTTAGAGGGCTGCCTTTTTCTCCTTTATTAAGAGAATTTAAAATTATTTGGTGATCTGAGTGGGCTTATTCTCCTCTCTTGTGGGCATCTACTACTCCTAAAATCATGTTAAATGTAAGTTGAAGAGGTTGGGAGTTCTCCCAAGACAGTTGGCTTTCATTCTCCCAATAATGTTTTCAGGACCCTGCTGTCCTCTGCAGCAGGGTTAAGAAAGATCGCCTTGCAGACCTGGGAGTATCCACGAGATGGGTTAAGTGGGAATGAATCAGGAGAATTTCTGCTTGAGTTGTTGACATCTTTGTTGTCCACTGCCTTGCTCTCCATGGTCTGTGCTCAGTGTGCTGTTTGCAGGTGCGGTGCCTCTCGCAGGATTTTCTTCCCCTGTGATGCCCTTGGATTAGCTCCTGCTGGACCAGGCGTAGGTGTCTCACAGTGCTCAGAGGCCATGATGTCCTCTCCAGTTCAGGATTCAGCCTCTTTGGTAGACAGGCCTGATCCTGCATCCCTTACTCACATGAGCAGTCGTCTCTATTTCAAAGGGACTACTCGGTGAGTAAGGATCGCAGGATTGGGACCACTACCTGTAACTTAAACTGTACCTTCTGTAGGATCCTGTCCCCAAGCATTCCCTATTTGTGTATGTTAACATGCATCAAGGACTTCCAAAACTGATGTTCTTGTCATTTGGACGGAGAACCTGAAAGCTGAAAGAAGCAATGCCTTTCCATTGCAGAGGATAAATCACCATTATTTTCCATCCTCTTCCACCAAACTGCTCTCAGCCCAGCCAGCTTCTGTGCCCCAGAGGAATGTGTCCCTGTTTGTCTCCCAGTGTTGTTCCTGGCTTCCCAGGGCTGGCAGGGCTCTGCTCTGCCTCTCGCTGGCTTTCCCAGCTGTAGCTTTGAGATGAGAGGCCAGGCATCTATTTAAGCCTGATTTGTGCTGCAGAGCTGGAGGGTGACTTGGAGGGAGAGACAAGCAGCAGTAATGCCGAGACTGCCTCAGACCTTCCTGCACCACCTGGTTTCTCCTTCTGTCTTAACAGGCTACATTTGGAAACCTCTGTCCTGTGCTAAGGAGTGCATTTTCAATTGGAAGAAGCGGCGAGGGTGACAGGTTTGGCTGTAGTTGATTTCCGTGTGGCACAGGCCGGGGAAGGCGCCTGGGCCCTCCCCTCGGGTGGCTTCTTCCTCCCATGGAACTCCCGGGTACCGCAGCGACCGAGGGGCTGCGGGAAGAGATCCAGCCAGCTCCATGTCTGCCCAGTGTGTTCTGTCGTGCAGATTATCCTAAACGAGGAGCTGGGTTTGAGAAGCTCTGTGAACTCACTCCAGAGCAAGTCATGAGTTTAAACAAGCAGGAGGCAAATTACGGTCGTCGCTCCTTTTTAAGAGCTGGAAGTGGAGGCATGGCATGAGTCACACAGTGCTTCTTGGGAAGCATGAGGCACTTCAAGTGGAAGCAGGGAGCATAAATACCTTTCAAATAGAATTTGATACATTTCTGGAGGGATTACGTGACAAAGCAGCAGTGATCCTTGAGCGGAAATTACAAGTTTGACCTGTGGGATAGGTAAAAGAAAAGATGAGATCTGGCTGCTGTACAGATTGTGCTTGTGGCACTGAACACACAGGGAATTAATCCTGTGCTTTGGGATTTCTGCATTGGTATCTTGCTTTTTCCTGAGCATCACAGGATGAAGCCCGGCTGAAGTGTCGGGGTTCTGATGTTCCCAGAAGCCACTTACATGGAGCCTTGCTTGTAAGTTTGAGCTTAAATTATTCATCAGAGTTTAGATCAGCAAGGCTTTTCCCTTGGATCAGGTCAGCAGGAGCCTCAGGGTGAGTGTGCAGCTTTGCCAGTGATGGAACAGCTGAGTTCAGACCTTGCAATACCCGTGAGATTCATCTGTCTGAAGTCAGCACTGATGTTCCTTATAGTGGGAGAGGAGGCAGCAGGAGAAGAAGGTGGTAACTGAGCCCTGGAGGTTCCCAGCTATGCACCTCCATGGAGGATATCAGCTGTTCCTCAGCCTCCATTGCCGTGTTCCAAACTGGGAATGGCTTTGCTACCTGTTGCTGCTCTTGTTCAGCTTGAGCAAGCAGCTTCTCTGGAACTGCCCTTCCCTTCGTCCTAGAAAACAGCCAGGAAGAAAATTTCCCTTCTCTGGGGAATTCTGAAAATAGCTTAGTTGCTTCAGAGGAAGAAACATAAATGCTGTTATTACGTGACTGTGCTAACCCTGGCAAGCCATGGATATGCAGTTTCACCACTCTTCCGTGCAGGCCAGGCTGGCTGGGTGCAGCCCTGGTGGGACCCTGTTGCCTGCCTTTGTGCTGCTCAAGAGCATCTGTCTGGATCAGGATGAAGATTTTTCCTTCCATGACATGCTCCTGGTTTATCTCCAAGGATGGAGCTTGAGCACTGCCATTCCTAAGGCTCAGCATCTCTGCCAGAAAACAGCTCCCCTGCAGGTGGAGGCCTTCTCTGCTGTCACAGTTTGACAAAGAGCTGGTCTGTGAGCTGGGGAGGACTTGATACACCCCAAGTCTGTGCTGCCCTTGCTGACTGTTTGGCAGGTTGGGGTTGTCTGCTCTGGCACTCAGAAATCTGGGTCCTACAGCCAGTTTGAGCCCCAAGATGCTGCTGTGACCACCTGCCTGGAAAGGAGCTTAGAGGTGCCAGTGATAAGAAAACACTTTGGATTTGCTCTAGATCTTAGAAGTGCCAAGTTTTCCCTGCTGAGCTCTGCTGCACACTGCACGAAATGTCCTCTGTTTTTCTTCTTTTAAGTATGGTGTACATCAGATTTCCTGTTGAAGGAGCAGGCCAGGACTTACACTGGGCATTTCTAAGGGCTGTGTGGAAGGAGGATTGTGATCAGAAAGGACGGGTGAAACAAGATTGGCTTGGCTGTCTTTGTGAAGTTCGGACACAGATCAGCCTGAGCCAACGCCTCTGGATGTGTCATGCAGCATATCTGAGGGATACAAACGAGTCTGTCATTTATGGTTTAGAGACTCTGAGGATGCCACGTGAGCATCAGGATGCATCATGAGATCAGTTGACTGTCCTTCAGCATTTTGGAAGCCATAGCATTGGCCACTCAGATGATCTCTGTAGCCAAGACCTACTCTTCTGTTTCTTTCCCTAATCTACTCCCTGAGCTGTCAGGCATGGCCTTCTGACTGGAACTCCTCCCTGGCTGCCAGTCCTGAGAGCATGTGTGGTGTGTGAGAACTCAAGGCACTTGACAGTAGTTCCTTGTTCCTCTCTGCACTGTCAGCACAGCTCCTGGGGACATGAACAACACTGTGGTTTTGTCGCAACCAAATCATTATTGACTTCATCTGTGATCCTAGCCCAAAAAAATATTCTGATTTGGTGCAGTGGGCTCGTGGGGACACAGCATGTCTCTGTGTGCCTTTGGAAGATGCCTGTGGTTGGTGGCCATGTGGCCTGTGGCCCTCAGACAAGGATTTTCTAAGCCATGAGAATTCATGGGAGTTGGAGAGGGTTTGCTTGGAGCTATTGTGGTTTATGGTATGAAAGGACTGGTGAAAACTTCTGTTATCTTAAGAAGGTTTGGATGCACCTTGGGTGTGCCACAAGGCATTGCTCTCACTGCCCAGTGCACGCAGTGCTGTGCTGTCACTGCTCCTCAGTTGTGTACCAGTTCCAAACCCCCAGTCCTGGAAAGCAAAGATTTTGTGAAACTAGGAGGAAGAAGAGGTGTCATGACATGGCATGACCTACTACTGAGTTGGGGGAACCAACACAGGGCTGTCAGCTCCCTGGGGAAAAGAGGAATCCTGCAGAGTGAGGGCAGAGCCACCAAACAGGGACATGTTCCAAGCAGTGGCAATTCCTGCCACACCTGGATCTTAGTCCAGGCTATCTGTTTGACTGCTACACACAGAAATAACTGGGAGCAAAACTCAGTGGGTGTAATTAAGGATTCTGCTGGCAGACCAGGGTGATTTGGAGAAGGGTTTAATGCGTGTGGTATGACAGCTGTTGCATGGCAGGAGTTTTCCTGCTCTGGGAGTGTTTCCCAGTTCTCCTCCATTTATTTTTATCAGCCTTTAAGTCCTTGTGCCTGTGACTTCTGACATCACTCTTCGTCAGCTTGCAGGATGGCAGTGTAGATAAAACATTGGAGGGAGGGGGGTTTCCCCTCTTCTTTTCTTTTCACACTCACAGCTGCTCTCAGACTTCAGGCCGCTGGACATTATAGTGACTCAGTACCTTATAACAGAACCTGGTGTTGGCCAGACTTGGGGTACATGGTGGAGGCCCTGTGTTGTGGCCCTGCTGATCTGGCACTCTGTGGAGTCACCGCTGGAGCCCTGCAGATCCCAGAGAAGCAGCAGGAGCTCTGCTGAGAGTGAGGCAGGAGTATGGCTGCAGCTAGTGTCCTTCCCATTGGAGAGCAGAAAGCTGCTCAGGAACCCGTAGGGCAAGGGACAGGTTCCTCCAGCACCACCAGTGCTGTCATCTCCTGTCACTTCATTATACATGCTGTGGTATTAACCCCCCCAGTTTCCAGAATGGTGTGATTATATTAAATTAGGAGCTTTTGTCTATTTTATATAAATTCTTGTTCAGCTTTTATGGCTGCACAGAAAAGCTGGAAGGCATGTTTTATAGAAAGGTTCAGAACCCAGAGATTGAGACTGAGATTTGAATGACTTTTTTTGATGTGCTGGGCTGTTGTCAGGTTGGGTTCATTTGCTTAATGAACACACAGGTACTTCCTTATTCTGAAACGTCTTCAGAGCTTGAATGGTTGCTGTAAGATCCAGAATGCATCTGCTGCTATTCCAGTTGGATTCAGAGATGAGGCTGCAACAGAGCCTCGACTAGACAAGAGATCAGCCTGCGCCACGTGAGGACATCCACGTCAATCAGGACTGCGATCTGGGGGTTATATTTGAACCCTGCTGTTTTGGGGGCTTTGTGGACCCTCGGGACCTTCACCCACACAGCCAGAAGCAGCACATTTTTGCTGAGAGCAGGTTTCCTCCAGCAAACCTTTGTCTCGGCTGCGCCAGGCAGGGTATGTAAGAAATCCTGCGGCTGAATAGGCCCATCTGTCACTCGGAGTCAGGCTGATGGCAGGGACAGCATCCGGTACGTGCACAGCCGCTCCGCGGGACACTGGCGGGCCCAGACATCGCCTCTGCCTGCGGCCGCCGTGGCCTTTGTCCTGTCCTCGCTGGCAGGCTCCTCCCGCGGCACAGGCGGAGGCAGGAAATCCCAGGCAGCTGCCTG
>VWZN01014450.1:114196-154953 GCA_013396955.1 Regulus satrapa | reverse complement strand
ACGCAGCGATTCCCCGGTCGCATGGCGTGTGCGTGCCTGGGGGGGGGGGCTCAGGAGTCAGCGCTATGTGTGCCCACACGCGGTCCGAGTGGTGTTAATTAACGCTTTGTTAATGCTGTGCTGTGCTTTGCTGGCCGCGTTCCTTCTCTTCAGTAAATGCTGGTGGGCGAGTGGTTTTGCCGATAGTCCCGGCTCAGCCCCGGGCCCGAGGAGCAGATGTCCGTGGCAGATGCCGCGGGGCTGTTTGTGTTATGAATTTATTCAGCTTTCTGCAATGAAAGGGAGCGAAGGGTCTGCCTCTCTTGCAGGGCTGGGCTGTGTCGTTTCGTGCAGACGTGGATGTGGCGGCCGTGCCTGGCCGGGGGGGAAGGCTGCAGGAAGGGCTGCCTGCGAGGGGTCTGCATGGCTTTGCTGGAGGCTGTGACACTGAGAGGGCCCCTTCCCCTGAAGAGACAGAGGCACCAGGTCCTAGCACAGCTCCATCATTTCTGGGGCTTGCTCCAGGCCGTGGTAGGGATTATTCTTCAAATTTGCTGATGTCCCATGATGTTTAATTTTAGCCCCATTCAGTATACCAAGCAAGTCCCCTTTTATCCCCAGGCTGAATGGCGAAGTCACGTGAGATCTGGGCTGGCTTGAACAGCACATCCAGCAGAGATGTGAGGAGGGAATTGGGAAGAACGGGAGTGATGGAGGCTGTGTTCTGTCTTAGAGATGCAGACAGCCCTGTGAACACCTCAGTCCCAGGATAGCTTCTCCTCTGTGCAACACATCCTATGCCTCCAACAGAAACAGGGCTTGAGCCCACCCGGGGCTTTGTTGTTTGGCTTGAACTCCCAGGGAGAGCACTGGCTGCCAGGGGAGCCCTGGCCACCTCTGCCGGGTTTCAGAGGATGTAAGGATGTGACACGTTGCTGTAGTGTCTGGTGAACCAGTAAGCATGTGCGAAAGAAGAGTAGGGGTGTGTTTTGCTTGGCCTGGCATGCTTTGGTTTGTGACAGGGTCCCAAAGATTGGCCACAGCTCTTGGTGGCCTCTGTGGTGGTGTGTGGGGCACCTTCCTAGGCACGTGGTAGTGGGATGCCAGCAGGAACAAAGGCAGCAGCATGGAGCAGGCAGTGGGAGAGGGCTCCTTGTGCCAGAGTGCCGCTGGCTTGGCTGGCTGAGGCCCTTTCCTGACAGCTGGAGCTGGCAAGGGAAGCACAGTGCAGGAACCAGCTGTCCTGGCTTTTGTCGTTTTGATGGACCTGGCTTGTGAGGGTCAAGAGCACGGGGAGGGGCTGTGATACATTTAGGAACTCCCTCCATCCAAGCCTCTCGTCTGATTAATGGATTTTAGCTTTTCATAACCCAGAAAGCCCCCTGTCTCTGTCAGTAGCCCCCCCAGGCCTCTCTACCCCATGCACGGTTGCTCTGCAGATAGTACCTGGAGGTGGTGAGTGGTGTAGAGCTTTGAGCAAGGTACACATCAGGCTCGGGGGCTACTTGGGCTCCATAAGTGCCACATTGATGTTTCCTTGCTGGGATGCCTGTCATAGTGCCTGAATATGACTGGGATAGGAGCACACACAAAGCGAAGGTGAAGAACCACAAGTCAGGGCTGCTGCAGAGACTACGCTGCTGTTCTGAGAGAGGGCTGTTGTAAGAAGGGGGCCCCTCCCCACTTGCCTTGTGTCTCACCTTCACCCTTTACAGGGCTCTGCAGTGTGTCCGTGGGTCAGAGGGAGACATGGCTGGGCCAGGGTTTTTCCCCCCTCACAGGTCTGGCTGCCTCCCATAGTGAGGGAAGCTCTTCTGATGGTATTGCCCTCAGCACTGACCTTCCTTTCTGCAAGGGAAATGACTGCATGAGTCATGGGTAAAGGGCAGTGTCCTGCACCAGCTGGGGTTTGCTCATTTTGAATATCGTGATTCCACGGAGCTATGGGGAGACAACCAGAGGTACAGCAAATCCACACTCTCTTGGTTGGGCTGAACAGAAATGAGAGATCAGGTTCAGCCAGTTACACCTGGCAGAAGTAAGTGGAGTTGCACTAGAGTGCAGCTTCCCAATGTCAGCCCTTAGTCATCTAGGTTAAAAACCAAACAAAAGAGAAACACACCCCAAGCCTCAGCCCTGGTTTCATTAGTACATTACTAGTACTATTTCACACATCCAGCCATTGGAGAGTGGGGGTGATGGTTGTCTTTCCAAAGTCTGGCAAAGATCAGGGCAGGAGAAGCACAAAAGGGAAGTATGTTGAGTATTTGTGGTGCTTGCTGGGAACCACTGGACCTTTTACTGTCAGGTGTTGGCTGTTGCGTGCCCACTTTGGCTCTG
This sequence comes from Regulus satrapa, assembly GCA_013396955.1. NCBI lineage: Eukaryota > Metazoa > Chordata > Aves > Passeriformes > Regulidae > Regulus > Regulus satrapa. Next base: position 152,634 of record VWZN01014450.1, on the reverse strand, counting down.
CTCATGGATGTGTTTTAGCAGGAAGCGAAGCAGCTGCGAGACAGCTCTGCTACTGAGATACAGAGACTGGAAGCTGTCTTTTCTTCCTTGTTTTTATGACCTTGCCATTATCACGTTTCTCACTCTGCTTTGCACACCTCATTTGCCCTTTACTGAGCCCTTTGGATGGCAGGTTGTGGTGTCCCCCAGGCAGACATTGCTTTGCTGCATGCAGCTCATCAGAGCTGCCATCACTCGTCACCAGGGGTCTCGTTGCACTGCTGCTCAGGATGTCACTGCCTTTTAGATCAGTCATTACAGCTGCCAGTGGAGCACCTTGGGCACTCTCTAATTTTCCCCTTTTCTCTAATTTCATTTTCTCTGTCCCTTCCTGCCTTTCTGGACTCTGGGATGGTGAAAAAACATTGCTTCAGCTATGGGAGGTGAGGGAGATCAGAACCCACAGTCACTCAGAGCTAAAATGACCAAGTTTCAGATCCAAACCAAACCTCAATTGCCAGAAGGTAGTGACAATGCTGAAGGACAGATTGGGCCTTGGGCCATGATGGCCATCAGCCACATCTGTTCCATCTCAGTGGGCATCTCCAGAGGAGCCATGAATCAGGAGGAGGACACTCTCTGTCTTCCCTGCTCAGTGTCCCCAGTGGAACTTTGCAGTCTGTCAGATTGAGAATGCCCAGGGATTCTCACACAGGTGGACATACAGCTGTAGAGAGCTGCTTTGGAGTGACATTTCCCACCTGTAGTGTGGAAATAGGAGCAAGTCAGCATTGCCCTAAGCTCAGCACCCTGGATCATATTTTGTATTTCTTTGGGCGTGTGGAATTCTCTCAGGAACTGGAGATAGTTAAACTTATGAAAGGAGGTGTTCCCCTGCTGTGCCTGCAGAATGGGTGAGGACAGTCATGTGCTTGAAGGCATCCATGGACTAGGAGCTAGGGCCAGTTTTGAGGAACTCCTGGCTCTGTGGATGTGTCTGTGGTGTGAATCCCAGTGGCATGATTATATTTAGTGATGTTGAAATGCAGAATCTATCATGTCTCTAGCTTAGGCTTAGTGTGCTTGTGCAAAGCACGTGCCATGCTTGTGGGGTGCCTGTGGATTTTGTGCTGTGAGACAGCACTCAGTGACAAGGGGCTCTGTCTGGGAGGTGGTTGGGTTGTAGGTAACACTCCAGTAACACCCTCTAGTAATACCCTCACCAAAATCATCTTACTTCTATTATCAATAGTTCCACATCCTTCCACTTCCCATGCTCCTTGAACTTTGATCTCTTCAGAAATAACACAAGAGATTACTCAGGATTTCCTCTTATTCAGCCAGGAGTGGCTGTGACACAGCAAGAAATAATCTCCTCTCAGGTCAAGCTGAGCCACTGTACCTTCCTCTAGACATGGCTCAGGACACTGCAAACCCTGGGGTGCTAATTACAGAGCTCTCTATCCTATAACACACGTGCCTCTGGTGGGAAGGGTGTGGAAATGACCTGGGGAGAAGTGCCATTTGGTGATTCTGCTGTGAAGGGAGCCTGTGACTGTGGAGATGAAGCAGAGTTAAGAAGGCTGTCTGGCATCAGCAGCCCTGGGTGTGCTCTCTGGTGGGAATGGTGGGATGTGTCTTTTTCCCTTGTGCTCTCTGTGCTGGGAAGCTGCCGGGAAAGTAGCCAAGCAGGACTGTGGCTGGGACATGTCCCTTTGTGCCCACCTGTGGGAAAGGCCAAGTTCCTAAGCCCAGAGGAGGTGTGTGCCTTGCCCTGCACTGCTGCCGGGGCACAGACTGGCCTCTCCTCCAGCCCTTGGCTCAGCCCCAGGGGCTGAGTCCCACTCCCTGTCACTGTGTGAGGCTCAAGCAAAGAGGGTGGCCCACTCTGACCTGCTGCCATCCACTTCTGCCCTGCAGGACCATGAGAAGCAGTACGTGGGCTTTGCCACTCTGCCCAACCAGGTCCACCGGAAATCCGTGAAGAAGGGTTTTGACTTCACCCTGATGGTTGCAGGTGAGACTGCTCATGGCTGGAGGTGGCTGGGCCACCTGGGGGGTATGTGAAGGGAACCAGCTCTCCTCACTTCCCTTAGGTGCTCCCATAGAGCCTGGATCCTCCCCTCACTCTGTTCTGGTCCTTGTCTCAGTCCTTGCTTTGCTACCCAGCCTGTGGCAGTTCCCCCAGGAGGAAGGGACCCTTCCTGACCCCTCATAACCCACTCGAGAAAGCTTTTCCTCCAACAGTGATTGCTCTGGGTGGTGAAGGCAGGGACCGAACAGGGACCCAGGGAAAGGAAGGAGAGGGGGAATGGGGGAGCTGGGAGATCACATTTGTACAAGGATTGAGACATCTTGCAGCAAAAGTCTTTCCACTGCTGGAAAAATGTAGTGCCAATAAACAGCTCCTGACAGCTCGTCTCTCTCACTTCCTCTGGCTTAGGATTCAAAGCCTTGCTCAGAGTTTCATTTGTAAGTCAATTAGTGGGTCATGTTGCTTGCTTTTTCCTCCTCCCCTTTACACTCTTGTCAATTAGGAGAATCGGGTCTGGGCAAATCCACGCTGGTGAATAGCCTGTTCCTGACAGACCTCTACAAAGACAGAAAGCTCCTCAATGCAGAGGGTAAGTTGGGGGCAAAGCAGAGTGAATGGGACTGTCCTAAGGACTAGCACTCTGGTTCAGCAGCAGCTACAAGCTTGGCTGGATCCCAGCCCTGTTTGTGGCTCTGCTCTCCTTTGTATCTAAGGCCCTAGAATCGAGCAAAAAGAGTTGGGCTGTTGTTAGGGCTCTTCTGTCGTTTGAAGGGAAGATGAGGCTGCAGAGCAGCCCTAGCCCTTTGGGATGAGATATTGAGATTTGCCTTTTATCCTTGGATGCTGGAGTATGGTAGGGATTCCCCTTCCCCGGTGACTGGACAAAATGTTCAGAACAGCTGAGCTACAAGCGCTTCACAGGTTTGTGTATCTTCTTGGAGTCTGTCTGCCTGCTGCTGGTCTCCTGCAGTACTACCATTTTGAGGCTCCTTAGAGCATGATCTTGGGTTTTTGAAACCTGTGTTACACCCTGTGTTCAGTGATAAGAGGGAGCTGGCTTGTCATGGGTGCAGTGGGGATCCCCAGCATTACTGCCTGGCTTTAACTCACCTGCTCCTGTTCAAAGAGAGGATCAACCAGACAGTGGAGATCATCAAGCACACAGTGGACATTGAGGAGAAGGGTGTCAAGCTGAAACTGACCATAGTGGACACACCAGGCTTTGGAGATGCTGTTAACAACACTGAGTGGTGAGCAGGGCACTGCTGCCTTCCTTTTTGTCTTTCACCTCACAGTCATTAGGAGACACTACTGATTTTGTTTTGATTGAATTGCCATTCCCAGCTGGAAGCCCATCACTGACTACATTGACCAGCAGTTTGAGCAGTATTTCCGTGATGAGAGTGGCCTGAACCGGAAGAACATCCAGGACAACCGAGTGCATTGCTGCCTCTACTTCATCTCTCCCTTTGGGCACGGGTGAGAGCCCACACTCCAGGCCTGCAGGGTGACTCAGTTCAGAGGGAAGACCCTTGTGCCTCAGGATTGCCCTGTAGCAGCTTGTTGCTCCAGGGCTAGTTTGGAGAGGAGCTGTCTGGATGTTCTCACTCTGCTAAGCATCACAGTACTCCCTTCCCTCACTGGCAGGACAAACTGCCTGTGAACAGGCAGAGCAGATCTCCCTCAGGCCTTACAGCCTGATTTGAAAATCAGGAGAAATAATACCATGCAGACCTATGTGTTCCTGTCTAGCTAAGCTGGACTGATGTAGGAAAGAGAGTTTTAAGCTGCCTTCAGTCCCTGCCCCTTGCTGCCTTATGTGTCAGTCTAGCCTGGAGCAGCTGAAGGGGCTGTGTTGGCTGCCTCTGGTACAGGACAGCTGGAGGGAGACCCCAGGCTGTGGCCTGGGCAGTATTTGGGCTGCAAGGGAGCAAATACCCAGCCAGTGTCTGTATTAGACACTCAGGAGCTAAAACTGGAGACAGCTTTCCTGAAGGTACAGCCCTGGCTGAGGGCTGTCCCAGTGCTGAGCAGGCTCTTGTGACAGTGCTGTCCTTTTCCCTTTGTGCTGGGTGGGTGAGAGGCTGGAGAGGGAGCTGTCCAGTGTGTTAACACTTTGTTAACAGTGTTCCTCATCCCTGCTGCAGGCTGAGGCCTGTGGATGTTGAGTTCATGAAGGCTCTGCATGAGAAGGTCAACATTGTGCCTCTGATTGCCAAAGCCGACTGCCTGATCCCCTCCGAGATCCGGAAGCTAAAAGAGAGGGTGAGAAGCTCTTTCTGTACAGAGTTACACCTGAAGTAGAGGCAGGGGTGAGTTGAGGATGGAGAGGAGATAGACATGTATGTATTTTTGTGTCTGTACAGTGTGTTTGTGTATATATATATATATATATATATACACACACACAGTATCTGCACATACAGCTGCAGTTGTGCTCTGCTGTGAGAAGGGATGTCAGCAGAAAGGATGACTTTAGAGGAAACATCAAATCCTTTTGCCATCTCTAGGCTATAGAAAGCCATGGTAGCACAAACAGAATAAACCCAGCATTTCTGTATTGTTCAGTTTTACATCCTCTTGGTTTTGTCTTGCATGGACACAGATTCGGGAAGAGATCGACAAATTTGGCATTAAAGTGTACCAGTTTCCTGAGTGTGACTCTGATGAGGATGAGGAGTTCAAGCAGCAAGACAGAGAGCTGAAGGTAAGGAATATGCTCAGCAGGGTCTGAGAAATCAGGCTCATGAGTATGTGGGTCAGTCCAGAAGGAGCCAGAGCTGCCCTGCTTGTTCTGAAAGCCTGTGCTACTGCTACCCAGTAGCCTTGGCTCATGGGATAGATGGCCTGGAGAAGGTGCTGATGTCCTTGCTGGTGCCATGAAGTCAATTGTGGCATGAACTCATGGCCCATCTACTCTCCCTCCAGGCAGTGTTAGTTTTACCTCCCTCTGCCCCAGCCTGTGTGTTTAAGATGAAAGCTGGCGTGTACAGCAGTTCTGACCACCTGTTTCTGGTGATGCCATCAGCAAGGAAGAGAGATTTGTGAGGGATTAGACACCACTGTGACACATTACTTGCATTGGGGGACACAACATGATCATACAGGCCTATCTGGAGGCCCCAGCAGCCCAGTCCTCACTGACTCCCAAGCCTGTGTGTACACACAGTATGGCTTGGTTTCTCTTGTCAGAGGGGAGCAATGGGCTTTGACTCTCTCTGAGCAGAGAGGAGCACAGCCTGTACATTCCTGCTTTTGGCATATGTTGTCCCACTTGGATTGATGTCCCAGCTTCTTTGCCCTGGCTTCCTGGTCGAGTTTCCCCATAATGAAGGGATACAAGCACTTGCAGAGACACAGCTTCCCTCAGGACAGCTGAGGTCAGGCTGGGAACTAGGCTGCCTGTAGATCCCAGTGCTTTAGGCTTTTCTCTGAACTGGGTTCTGGTGCCCTGCTCTGTGGCACATGTGGGCATCCCTGTGCCTTTCTTACGAGCACCTTCCTCCTGCTGTTCTGCTGTGCTTGAGCTTGGCTCCCGGAGAAGGGATACAGGGCCGAGCTGGGCTCAGCGGTGCCTCTCGTTCCAGGAGAGCGCTCCCTTCGCCGTCATCGGCAGCAACACTGTGGTGGAGGCCAAAGGCCAGCGGGTCCGTGGACGGCTCTACCCCTGGGGCATTGTGGAAGGTAAACATGGGGCCTGGGAGCACTGGGAGGAGGGCCAGGCAAGGACAGACAGGCATTTCCAACGGGGATGGCAGGGGAGAGCTGGGACTGTCTGTGCCACCTTTGGCAGGGGACAAGGTAGGGTAGAGACAGAGGCACTGACTTAGGGGGTCTGTGTTACTGGGAATATGTCAATAACCCTCCCATTGCAGACTGAGGAAGAGAGGCTCCAGTGTGAATGGATGAATGCCTACGCTTTAATATGCACTAGGACATGGCTTCTTATTAAGTGGGGGAGACTGGGCATTGCCCATTTATTTTCTGGGAAGAAGCTGTTGCCCTCAGCCAAACAATCTTAAACCCTTGTGCACTCCCTCCTCTGCTGCTGCTCCTCTAAGTGCTGGAATTGCTGGGCTCGAGGCCATGCTGATGCACAGTGTTTGTGTCCAACTCTCTTCCTTTCTAAAGGGAGAAATTTCATAAAGCCCTTAGGCAGAATAACCCTGGAATGGCTTTTGCTGTTGTTGCTGATTTGCCCTTGCTGGTTTGTTGCTTTAAGACCTTGCAGCTTTAGATCCCAAAAGCTTGTGTTTGCACTGATGGGCTGGTGCTGGCTGCTTGGGCTGCCCAGCTGTTGGCTTTGCTCCTTCAATGGTTCCAGAGAGGGCTGTGCCTGTTGGGATGCTGGCATTTGTCAGTAGGATCAACTTTGTGAACCCCTGTGCCTGCTACGGCTGGTTTCCCCCAGCCCTGCAGAGAGGCAAATTGAGATCATCACAGCAGCACAGTGCTTCCCACAGCACTGTCTGGAGCCAGGCTCCCCATGGCAACAGCAGCTCTTTCTCCGTTGCCTGCTCTTGGCTTTGCCCCTCAGGGGCTGATTTTGTCTCCAGGGGTCTTTTGATAAGACCAAATTCTGATGAGACAAGCAATTTACCTCTAGCACCAGCTGTGCTCACTGTGGTTATAACAGTGACATCCCCATGTACATAGGATCCTCTCTCAGGGCTCTGGTGTATGTGCTCAATTAATCCTTTTACACAGAAAAAGTCCTGGAGACACAGTGCCTTCAGCAGCCTGGCCCCAGTCTTGAGAAGTGCAGAGCACCACTGGGGCCTGTGCCAGGGTAGTGATGGGGGACAATGAGGAAGGAGGCCTGGGGTGGGGTTTTAGTCCAGTCTGGGTGTTCAGGAGCTGAGAAGGGGCTCCCTGGAGAGGCCAGGTGAGGTGTGATATCCAAGCACTCCCATTGTTGCTTCCACAGTGGAAAACCAGGCACACTGTGACTTTGTGAAGCTGCGGAACATGCTGATCCGGACACACATGCACGACCTGAAGGACGTCACTTGCGACGTCCACTACGAGAACTATCGAGCTCAGTGCATCCAGCAGATGACCAGGTGGGTTCCCACCTTTGGTGGGAGGGGTCTGTCACCCTCTGTGGAGCTGGGGTTGCTCTCAGAGCAGCTGATTGATCAGGAGGCTGTGGATCTGCTGGGCACTTGCTGGGCTGCAGCCTCCAGGAATGGCACTAAAATAGCAAATCCAAGCATGTTTCCCACAGCCTGAACCCAAGGCGGGAATGTTTCTGACAATCCACATTGCACATTCCTGTCTGAGGATTCCCCATGCAGATATAGAGAAATAGGCCTGGAGTTTCTTTTGAAGAGCTGTTTCTAGCAGTGATGAAATACATCCAGCCTAATGAAATAGGATAAAGCATCTCTCTGGTGAGTGATAGCTGTGTGCATTGCTGAAAAGGAATGCATTCTGTGGTCTGCAGTTATGTCTAAATAATAGCATGACCCAAGGGGTATGCTGCTGTTTCTCAGACAACATGGCCCATGCAATTAGTTAGACAACACATCTTCAAAGATTTCTCTGCATTGTCTTCCCTTTGCATTTGATGCTCTATGGTTTTAGTCAAAATGATCAGAAAACAGAACACTCACAAGCTTCTCATTTGAGACCTCTATTTTTCCTTCTCCCTTCCATGACTGATATACTTAGGGAAAAAAATAGGATTGAGTAGGTCTTGGCTCCTCTTTTGTGAGCCATTCCCTTCACTTCCTGCCAGCCCTGGCTGTGGGTAGCTCTGTGCTGCCACGTTGCAGAGCAGAATGGCTCTGCTTCAGCAAGGAGCAGTCCTGCATCTGCGCCAACGTGCAGGTTGGCACATTCTCCTGACACAGGGAGTATCCCAGTACTTTTGCATAGCAGACAAGCCTGGTTTTTTCAGCAGCAAGTATATGGAGTCCCAAAATAACTATGTTAAATGCTAGAGCTGGGTAAGCAGTGTCACAGCTGCTATTTAGGTAGGCTGTGTGTCTATTAAAAGAAGAGCACACAGAAAAAGTGGTTGCTACACTTGAAGAAAGTTTCAGTTTGGTACCATTTCTCACACCATGATTAGCTCCTTGCCAGTGAACAAGTTCCATGAAACCAGCACAGGGCCATTTCTAGAGAATCATTTTGGTAGGAGATCCTAATCTCCAAAGCTGGAATTATCTCAATAATGAGCCAATGATGACTCCAAGTGGTGAACACGTGCAAGTGACATCTTGAAGTTCCAGTTCAGACCAGACTTCTTTGGCTACTACCATTCTCTCATATACTGAGAGCTCTTGTCTTTTGAAAGAAAATCACCTTCTTCCTGTGTCCTCCACCTGCAGTCATGGGCACCCCAGCCCTCAGAGCAATGCTGCTGTGCTGTGCCTGTCTCATGCCTCCCACCTCCTGAACAGGAGGTCTCATTCTCCGTCCAACTGCATGCCACAGCTCTGGATTGCCCTACAGCCCCTCCACTTTTCTGGGTGTGTGATGCTAGACTGCTGGTAGTTCTGCCATGGGGAGTGACAGTCATTATGTGGTGACACCAAAGCCAGCCATCCTGAACCACAAGTGACTGCTCTTCCCCCTCTCTCCATCTCTCTAGCAAGCTGACTCAGGACAACAGGATAGAAAGCCCCATTCCTATCCTGCCTCTCCCAACACCAGACACTGAGACAGAGAAGCTGATTAAGATGAAGGATGAGGAGGTGAGTACCATTTGTGCCTGTGCCTCCTGGCTGTTGGAGCTGGAATCCCAGGAGTTTCTCCAGGGTTGCCCCATAGAGGTGATCCTGAGGCTTCCCACTCCTGCGTCTCCCTGTGCACTCCAGGGGTGCAGGATGGGGTGTGAAAGCTGTGGCTTCTTCTGTCGGGGAAACAGCTCCATTCCACCCCAGACACGGTGCCTCTATGCTCAGGCAGGAGTTCATACTCCCTGAGGGATCCCCTTGTCAGCTCCGAGGGGCTGCCACCGTGTGGATCCACCGGTCCCTTTCTGACTCTCCCTTCTGTGTCTCCTGCAGTTACGGCGGATGCAAGAGATGCTGCAGAAGATGCAGCAGCAGATGCAGGATCAGTGAGAGGCAGGTACCTGGAGGGCAGAGGGGATCCCCCAGTAACCATCTGAGACCTGGCAAGAGCTGTGAACGTTTAGAAAAGGTTTCCTGTTGTATAGAGACTTGTGGGCAAGAGCTGCACCCACACCCTCTAATTTATTAGCAGCAGTGCTGGCTTTTCAACCAGCTGGATTGTGGAAGAGGCTGTTCACTTAACAGTTTACTGATGTGTATTTCTTTTTTAATAATTATTCTTTCCTTTTTTTTTCTTTTTTTTTTTTTTCCTTTTTTTTAATAAACTAGCCTGGGATGTCTCTAAGGCATCCTAAAAAAATAAGAAAAGAAAAAGATCCTCCTTTCCTATGTACTAATCTCTTGTTTGGGAATGCTCTGGTATTTAAAGTCCTGGCTTCTCTGGTGTACAAACTTAAAAGAGTATCTGTGTCAATGCACGTAAGTGTTTACTCCCAAATGAGGTGCTGTGCCCCTGTCCCTGTTGCCCTTGTCTGGGGCCAGCACAAGTATTGTAAGGCAGCCATACCCTCCTGTGAGTTTGACCTGTGCTGCTTGGGCTTCTCAGCCTGGGGACAGTGCTGGCCCAGAGAACTGGGGCTTGGGGGTTTCTCTGTGCACTGACCTGCTCAGGAGTCCTGATGATTGCCTGGAATCCTGTCCAGGGTTTTATGGGTTTTTTGTTTAGTTGGTTGGTTTTGTTTTTCCTATCAAGAAAATTCCAGGATGTTTGCATTTAACAGCAAGAGACTGAGTGCCTCAAGGCAGGTTAGAAGAAAACTGTTCTCAGTTACATCTTTCTGGCAGAGGGGTTGAGTTGTTGACTATTGCCTGCAAGGAGGTGATGTGAGTGAGCACCCTCCATGCCATGGTTTCCTCCCAGAGCAGGCTGGAGGCATTGGTAGAGGAACCTTAAGGCCCTGCCATAGCTAGGTGAGGGTGTTTCATGGTTTAGCTCTGGTCATCGGCTGCACTGTGTCTTCAGTGTCTGTTCTGAAGAGCACTGTGGCATCCAGAGCACGTGGCCAAGACTGCTTTGGAGGGGGTAGAAACCCTAGGGCTGAAATCCAGCCCCAAATGCAGACCTGTCCCCTACTCCCAGGCTTTGCAGTCCCACGAGCACATTTCTGGCTCCGAGTTTCTCCTGGGGGAAGGGGAAGTTTTTGTAGGCCTATATCCAAGCTCTGCAGCCAGTCTGTGTGGGCAGGTGTTGGGTCAGCCTGGCAGGTGCAGGATTCTCTTTGAGTGGGGCTGAGCACAGCCCAGCAGGCTTGGCTCTTGCTCCCCTGCCTTTCTCCTGGGCACTCAGCCCTTTGCCCCCTCCTTATTCCTTGGCTCTTCCTGCCCTAGTGCTGAGAAGGCTGGTGGGTCTGCTGGGCAGAGATAAAAGCACTCTTTGAGCAGCAGCTCCTGTCCTGTTCTTGCTTCCTGCAGTATTTTTAACTTAGTCCAGCCAGAGCAGAGCTCTGGAGTGTGATGTGCCTGACAGGGCAGGGCTTGCCAGCAACACTGCACGCTCACAGGAATCAGGGCTGCTGGAGGGAGAGACACTTGGCTCTTCCCTCTGACTCCAGGGAGTGCTGCCATGGGCTGGGCCCTTCTGCTCCTTGGCTGACTCCTCTGTCCCCTTTCCCCTTTTGTATCTGCTCCTCCATCTCTGGCTCTCCACAGTAGATCTCCCTGGGCAGGAAGCACAGTGTTGGCCAGGAATAGCCAGGCCTAGGTTCTCTTACTAGCACTGCATTTGTATGATTCCTCCCTGGGGCTTTAGAGGGTCAGGGTTTATCCAGGTGGTGAGTAGGTTGGCTGGTTCCAGTTATTCACTGTATGGAGCCTCTGCTTAGCCAGAGCTTGGGCTGTAGGGGCAAGGGAGAGACCTTGGCGTCATGTGGAAGGACAAAGTAAGGATGGAAGCCCTTTGACGGAACTGTGCAAACTGGGCAAGAGCAGTGTTCAACAGTGTTTGGGGTTTTTTTCATGCTCCCTTACTTTGGGCTCATAAGTGGCAGTGTCATCCTAGGAGAGCAGAAGGATTCAGCTTGACTTCAGTGACATTGAAGGACCAGGGCACCTGAGAGGAAGTATGACCTTTCTTTGCATGATGCGCTTACTTGAGCCGTGGAGTAGCCTGAAACAGGAGCTTCCCCTAGGTTTTCCAAAAAGATGGACAGCTGAGTGCTAGGCTTTGTCTGTGTGTGCATAAAAGGAAATATCTTGAAGTACCTGTCCCCTCTTTTCTTACACTAATCTTGGTGAGGAGGATGTTCTGTTGCAAATGAGCCCTGCCCATCTGGAGATTTTCCTCTTTCAAGCAGATTAATTCCTAGAAGATAAAGAAGACCTTTTCCCCTTAGTGTGGACATAGAGCAGCTGACACCTTTCATGCTGGGCTGTGCACAGAGGTGCTGAGGGCTGGTGAAAGCACAGGGCACACTGGTCACAGGCAGGCAGGGTTGCTGAGAATGGATCTGCCCATCCCTTCACGTGGGGAAGTCTCCAACAGCTCAGTGCACATCAAGTCAAGGGCCACAAGCCTGTCCTCTACAGAGAGCTGAAGCCTTTGGCTACCTGGTAAAAACCATCTTTACCACCTGGAAAAGATGGTTCAAGTTGCATTTAGGAAAAAACATTCAGGAGTGAGGCACCAGAGATGGCTTCTACAGAGGGGTGGTGGTACCACTGAAATCTTGTCTCTGCGCAGGACGTTCCTTGCCCTGAGTGCCAAAATTTAGGGACTGCTTGGAAAGGAATTAGAGACTGATTTTGGGGGACATCAGGTGTTCAGATTCTGGCTTGGAAGGTGGAATCTATTTATTTAAGGACTGTGTTGTAATGTGGCATTAATTCTCACAGTAAGTGGAGAAGAGACTCCTGAACACAGGGAGCTTGGCCATGTGGCTCTGGCAGTGAGAAGTGTGGATAGGAAAGTAATTTAACACCCCTCACTCAACCCTCAACGGCCTCACATGCCATCCCTGCACCCCCTGGCACATTCCCATGCCTCTGCCAAGCTTTGCCCTGTTGAGTGAGTGGCCGCAGGGAGGGTATCCCACTCTACAGCTATCCCAGGCTGCAGCTGGGGCTGTTGGTACATCTTGGCCCCTGTGCCTGACAGGATGGATCCATGGCATGAACTCCTCGTGTGCCACTGCTGTGCTGGTCCTGCCTGTGCAGTCCTTGCTGCCTCCTTGCATGCCTCCCCTCAAAGGAGGGACTCCCACTCCTTGTGCTCTGCGTGGCATTCCCTGCTCTTCCTCACAAACTCCACTGTGCTTTAATTCTGGCTTGCTCCTGCCATACACCTTCCTCACCCCCTGTTCCATTCCTAGGCTCTGTGTTTCCTGTCCATCTGTTGGGTTATTATAATTATATTTTTTGTAAATTTCTGTTTGAACATTTTGTCATTGTGAACAAAGAAAACAAAACCTTTTAAACATGTCAATTTTATTAAATGATTATTGTTATTATTATTAATGTTTACTACCTGAATTGATCAGTGAAATAAATACATTCAAAAATCCAACCTCTTTCTGTTTAATTTTCAGCCGCCTTGAGCAGCACTAGTTATACATTATAGGCAGGAGAGAGCAAAACTGATCCTGTTTCTCCTTTTATCTGATTCAGCCAGAGCAGGTTTCTGGCAGGCTTCCTGCATGGGATTTCTGGCCTGTTTATTCCAGAAGCTAGTGAGATGATCTTGAAAGTTCTTCTATATTCAAGTTGCTCCTAGGATTGGTGTCTAAATCATCAAAGGTCAGCTAGGCAAGATCCAGTTCCAGGAAATCCAGTTTGTAAGTAGCCAGGAGAGCATTGCCAAGTCAGTGCTGCATGCAGCGCCACAATGGGTCTGGCTCTAGATCAGTTCCATGCCACACCTGGCCTGAAGAGCTGCCTGTGAGTAAACATAGCACCAAACTCATGAGATGAGGTAAGTTTGCTGAACAAACTTACTCTGCAGTAGTTGAGCTGCTCCCAAGTAGAAAGCAGGCCCTGCAGGAAAAACTGGGTTCATTTGTTAGCCTGAGATCTCTTTCCCACTCTGTTTGGGCACCACAGTGAAACAACTGTAATTATCTGCTCCAGCTTTGTAGAAAGTTAAAGTTACTTATTTCCCTTGGTTAGGGCCACATTCTGCCATTTTTTGCACCCTCAAGTCTCTCAAGTTGAGCTATTCAGGGCATTCATAATTTCTGTTCTCTAGAACAGAACAGTACAATGTTCAGAGTTCAGTGGGGCAACAGTTTCACAATGGGATTCTGGTGGTCTTAGACTAAGGAGTGTAGCATGTGTAGCCTGGTCAGGCTGAGGGCAGAGAAATGTCTGCGAAGATGTAATGGCCATGAGAAGACTGCAAAGACCATTCTGAAGACCATGTGTATCAGCAGATCTCTCACTAATAAGTAGTAGTTCTGTGTCACTGCTTCAAGGGAAACCTGAGGGTCAGCACCCAAGAAGTGCTAGGTGTCACCACTCCGCCAAGTTTTCCTGATGAGGTGGGAAACCAAAGGTCACAGTGGCCCAGGGCATGTGGTACAAACCAGTACCATCACCCTCCAGTCCCAAGTGCATTTTGAGTTACTGTGCCATTGAGGCTTCGTAACATTTCTGTTGGGCTGAGCCTGTGGGCCCAGAATCACAGTTATCAGTACTGGCAGCATCTCTCCCAGCAAATGTGTTCTTGTGAGCAGTGTCAGCTCCTATTTCTTGGAAGACTTGCTCAATGAAGCCTCAGCTTCCGGTGACATGCGGCAGACTTGCAGGATGGCCTCGTGGGAGGTGTCCCTGGATGAGCCTGACCCTTATCTTGCCAGCCAGCTGCAAGGGGATTATCCGGGAACCCAGCTATGCACACACTCCTGCACTGGCTGGACTGCCTCGAGACCTTTCTCTTGTGTCCTACAGCCAGCAAGAAAGCAAAGCTTGAACTGCTCTGGTAAGTCAACAATACTACCTTCTACTCTTTTTTTTTAATATTTAATTGATTGACAATTACAATTTGCCATGCACAGAAAAATGCTGCCTTGCTGCGGGTGTGGGTAGTTGTCCTCCTGGAGAAGTTACAGCAGCTCCTGTTCAGCAGTGGCATGAGACTGTAACATAAAAAAAAGCTTGTTGACCCTTGTCTCCCAGCACAGGTGATTATTCACCTGCTGGAGCAGTATCTAGCATGAAAAAACTCCACTGGCCTCCATCCTCAGTGGTCAGCACCCTCTCTGCTGCCAAAGACTGTTTATCACTTCTTTTTAAGGCTGGAAAGGCTATTTTTTACTTGTAGAAACAGTAAATTTATTTCTGAATCTCCTCTTACAGTTCATTGCATGAATGAAGCTTTGCTTACAGATGTAATCCAGAGCTATGATAAGGCATGAGAAATTTCATATTCTAGTTTTTGATTCCTTGACAGACATTTTCTTGGCTACCCTGATAACGCACCTCCAGTAATGCTGAAAACAAGCATGAGGACTAGTGAAAATGTATTTGATGGCTGCAGCTGAGCCTTCCAGTAGCCATGTATTCATATCCTTCTTCAAATCCATGATTGGAAGACCATAAAAATTCCTCCTTTAGTGAGAAACCAAGAATTTGCTCTCTTTAACTCTGTTCTTTTCAGAGCTCTCGCTTCTCCAGTGGAGGACACCAAATTCACCCAACTTTAGCAACTCATCCTCAGAACAAAACAACAAAAGACCTTGGCTGTGGTGCCAGTCCTAGAGTGTGTTAGTGTCTGGTCTCCATCTCATCCAATCTCACCAGGGAAGTGTTTTTTCAGGTGAAAATGAACAGTGGAATTCTCTTGTCCCTCTTTGGCTTCCTCCCACTCGTGACACCCCTATGCCCTGAGCCATGCAAGTGCACCACCAACATTACTGACTGCTCATTGAAAAACCTGACTGTAGAAAACCTGCCCGTTGCTTTCCATCCTTCAGCTGAAATCATCCACCTCGCTTTCAACAGGCTCACCTCTATACCCAGTGGGCTCTTTGACAACCTGAGGAGCCTCCAGGTAGTCTACCTGCAGGGAAACCCTTGGGATTGCACCTGTGACATCCTCTACTTGCGCTCCTGGCTCCAGTGGCAGCAGAACCGGAGCCTGTACAGGGATGTGAGATGCAGCTCCCCGGAGCACCTGCAGGGCCGGATCATCGCCTACCTGACAGAGGAGGAGATCGTCTCCACATGCCAGCACTGGTACTGCAGCCTGGCTCTCCTCTCTCAGCTCTCTCTCTTCATCCTCCTTTTCCTCCAGGGTATCTTGGTTATCTTCATCATTGTCTACCTGCAGAAATTTCGGAGAATGACCGCTGAGGTCCGGAGCACCACCCGAGGACTAGACCAGCAGGTAGACCCTTGGGTATCTTCTTCAATAAACCCTTCCAACAATGATTAGCATCACAAGACAGAAGATCCTCCTCCCTTTGGGGGATGCTGTGCCAAAGTCCTGTCATTTCTTTTCCCAGAGGGGAAAATTCAGTGCAGCATCTAATCCTGACTGCAGTCTGAAGCAGGACTTGAACTGATCAGACACTTGCTGTGTTCCTGAAGAATCAATCTTATATTTTTTCAATGTTTTAAATTCTTTAGCATGATCTTGACTGCTTGTTTGAGCTGGAAGTGGTTCAGTAGGCTAAGGAAGTCATAAACTACAGCAACCAGAACTGACTCAAACAGGTCATAGGAGCTCCCGTGCTCGATCCCTCCCCTCCTACAGTATTCCAATCATATTTCCCAGGATCCTTCTGGTTGTGCTGGAGCAGGTGAGGACAGAGGTGGGCAGTGAACTGTTTAAGTACTGAGCTAGGACAGTGGAGAAATACAGTTTCCTTGTGCTACAACAGCAGCAGTAAGAGCGTTAGACTAGGGATTTAGTCTTCTCCTGCCTTGGTTTCCCACATAAAAGGGAAAGGAAATATCGTCTTGCTTGATGCATCTTTTCCAATGTTCTTCTGGGGGAGGGAGGACATGGCTAGAAGCCCACTCATTTTACCTTATCTTATGCATTTCTTTTAATATACTTTAGTTTTAATACTGACTTAAGTGAATGAGACTGGGGCCCTGAATCTTTATGAGAAATTCATCCTGAAGACAAGAATTGTGTTTGTGTGGTACCAGGCACACATACAAATCTGGTCTTGAGAGTCTCAAACTGCAAACCCCGCTGATGTGCTTACTGCTGTTTATGGTGTTCCTTAATTATTTTTGAAATAAAGCAAAATTGAAATAAAATTATGCAGGATGATGTAAACTGCTTATTTTTTCTATTCTGCAGTGGGTATCTTGTACACTGTTGTGCTCCCTGGAGTTCCTCACCCTCAGACTTCATGCCAAGCAAAGCAAATCCTGAGGGCAGGTGGAGACATTACTGGAGTGCACTGTAGGGTTAAACTTTGGCAGCTGCTAGTTTCTACCATGGGCCAGGAGAAACAGAGAATTTCTTCTAAAGCCACTGCCTGGCTGGTTGTTTTGTGATGCAGCTGGAATGGAGAGGGTGTTTGGTGGGGCCAGCAGGTGAACAGCCTGTGCCCTTCAGCCCCCAGACCCAAGGCACAGGGGCTCCATTCCCCACTGAGCTCAGACGCGAGTGGAGCTCGGCCGTGAGAAGAGCCCTTTGCCCTGGGGCACAGGATGGGGCAGTGGCCAAACTGGACACAGGAGGGGAAGGTGATGGGACACGGGACAGGTGAGTGCCGGAAGAGAGCAGTGACGGGACAGGGGCACATGAGGGCAGTGGCCGGACGGGTGGGGACAGTGGCGGAACACATGAGGGCAGTGGCGGCACCCGGGGCAGTGACGGAGCTCCGCCAGGCGGCGCTGTCCCGGGCCGCCGAGCGCCCCCTAGCGGCGCGCAGGCCGCTGAGGGAGCCCGTCCCGGGGGAAGGAGCTGAAGGAGCCGCTCCGGGCTCTCCGGAGCCGCCTGAGGGGAAGAAGGTAGTCCCGGGGCTTCTCTGCCTCAGGCTGCTTCACCTCGGTTCAGCTCGGCCCAGGGGCCCGCGCTAGCCCCAGATGCAGCAGGTGTTGCAGTGAAAAGCCCCAGGGGCTCGGGGCGGCGGTGCGGATGGAGCTGAGGCGGGAAGATGGAGCCTGTGGGCCCCCTCACGGGCAGCGCACCCGTGGGGCCGATGGCTGAGGGGAATGTTCCCCACGGTGTGTGTGCCGAGGCCAGCTTGACTGAGGTGAGTGACATGGGGCTCTGCCTTGGGGAATCTCCTGCCAATTCCTTGCTGTGCCCCGAGTCCCTCCAGCACTAACCCCTGTGGCACTGGCCTGCCTGGATGCGACAGTAAGGCTCCCAAGGAAATCCAACTCAGATTTATTTTTTCTTCTGGGGATTGCATTGTGCTGGCCTTTACTCAATGCACCTCTTGCACCAGTATCCCCTGCAATATCATCATGACCTCCAAGGAAAGACACAGGTCCTCCAAGAAGCCTCCTCTGTGGAGAGGCCCAAATTGGTGCCCCATGGTCCTCCATGAGCCCCCCCCCCAATTCTCTCAAATCTGATTTTTAAATACTGTCATATTTTTAAAATAATTTTTCACCCCTGAGGAGCTAACTTTCCACAGGAGCAGTAAGCCCATTTTGTGACTTGTTTCTCCCCATTGTCCTTTCTCCAGAATCACGATGCAGCTGTGTAAGGAGGGATGGCACAAGCCATTGTCATCCCATCAGCCCCTTCTCATTCCTATTGGTCAATTATACTGTTCTTTTAGTATTTTGTGCCTGTTGTTGAAGTCCTTTTCCTTTATTAATTCATGCAAGTGATGTAGAAGACCCTTTGTTTGCCCAATATTTTGCAGAGTGTACTGGGGTGACAGAATGAATCCTCAGCTTTGCTTCTAGATTTTTAGCTGAATTTACCCGGGTTATAGAATGATGCTGGGCAGTACTGGCAGGCACAGATTCAGTTGCTGGGAGAGGCTGGACTGGCAGCAGGCACAATCCTAGCCCTGTGACTGCTTAATCTGTTAACACTGCCATGAGGTGCTTGGAAAACCTTCAGAGCTCAGTGTGTCCAGAGAGACGGAACAACTTCTGACTCTGGCTTTGCTTCCCTGAGCAGGGAGGAGGGCTCCTGGCTCTGCATCATTAAGTCTTGGCACAAGGAAGTTAAAAAGCCTTTTTGGCATTATTTGCACCTGTGAAAAATGTGACCAGCCATGGCACTGTGATAATTAATTGCGCTGAGTGCAGAGTGATTTGTGTGCCATGGCGGCATGTCTAATCCATAAATCTAGAGCCTGCATATCTTGCCTTCTCCTGGCTCAGGAATCTGCATGTCACAGATGCTTTCTTGCTCTGCTACCCAGTGGAGGATCTGCTGGGATGTTGTTGAAAGGAGAACTGGCTTTCATTCTGAAGGGAGACACTGTTCAAGAATGCACGGATGCTTCAAAGGGGAAGTAGTGGTGAAATATGGCAAAGATAAGCACAAGCTGTTAAGCTGCTTTGCAAATAATTTTCTAATCAAGGCAGATCCAGACTCGTGGCATGCGGGGTTGGGCTGCCAGGCCTGCTGGACAGTCTACTGCCTTGCCAAAGGTTGAGATGCTTCCAAGCAGCTCCTTTCTCTGAAAGTTACCAGGTTAAAGAAGCCTGGAAGACCAGACCAAGGTGTTTGCAGCCTCCATGATGCACAGCTCCAAACCTGACCTGCAAACCTAAAAAGCAGGTCAGCACTTCCAAAGTGAAGGACCAAATGGTTGGTAGATGCAATTGGGGAAGGCACACTGCTTTTTTCTTCTTCCAAATGCCTTGTTTCTTAGCTATCTTCATGGTGACTTCTGCATGTTTTGCAGAGAAAAAGAAGGCTTGAAAGCAAAGCAAGCTGATTTGGAGATTTTGAAGCTTAGAGAATTTTAACCCATAATCTCATGGTCCCTGTGCTATATGGTGATGGTGGTTCTGTTGTGTTTCAGGATTGCTGCAGGCTCTTGTTCACAGATTGCCTGGTCCATGTGAGCCTTGGGAACCTGCCCCTGTTCTTTTACTCACACTAACATGGATTCTGCACCCTCGGGTGTGCGTTGAAAGTATCACATCAGGGCACACATTATCGCCCACTGCAGGGCTCGGGGACTGGGCCAGGCCCGTTCCATGCAGCACCTGGAGATGGCGCAGTGCTGGGGCCAGCAGGGGGGAGAGCGCTGGAGAAGGTGGCACATCCCTCTCGTGCACACAGAGCTGGGCCTGTTCCCAAGCGAGGACTCCTGGTGGATGCCTTGGTGGCAGCCTGATCTGGGATTTCCTGCATTGTTGACAAGTCGTAAGAGGCGTTTTTCTTGGTCATGAATATGGGGCTATGTGGCCTTCTCTAAACCCCTCATTTCCCTTCAGGATTGAAGCATGAAGGGCATCCCAGAGAGGGTGCCAAGAAAACTCCACATCAGTGTTGATTCCACATCATGGGACATCTTATCTGCCCTAGGGTACGTGGGAAAACAAATATTTTAGAAATGCTTAGAAGTATCTTTTAATTTTTTAATGTGTATATTTTCATATGAAAACAAAGGCTCCCTCAGGTTCATAGGTCTTATTTTAGAGGGCTTTAATGGACAGCAGAATTTATTTTGACGGGTTTCTGCAAAATATGAGTTTCTTGGGGGAGTGCATTGAAAGCAGCAGGTTCCAGTGATAAGTTTTGTTCTGAAGATTATGTGTGTGTACATTCTGTACGTCTAGGTAAAGTTACATGTTCCCTGGAAGGACAGGGTAGAGCACTACTGGAGGACATAAAACATTTAAGTGGGTTTAGTCCAAAAAACCCTCCCCAAATTGCCTTATAAATTAAAACTACAAGTATTTTTTTTTCTATTTCTTTATATTACTCGTGGTCTGCTTCTGCTCTGAAATGCTTTTGAAATGCTTTCTCAGTAGAGAACAGAATATGCTGGGAGGTGTTTCTTTGTATTACCACAGAGGAAGATTAACCTGAGAGTTAGTGACAAGACCAAAATACCAGGAGTGCCCTCAGTGGACACCAAACGGTTCAGGCTGTGTAGCTGATCTGCCATCCTCATCTCTCACAGCTGATGATCACGTCTAACCTGTCATGTCACGGCTGTTTGGTGCCACAGGAGAGCCTTTCCTTTTGCAGAGAGCTGTGCTCACTGGAGGAAAGTCTCTCCAGAGCCACTCCGGTACTTACAGTCGCTGGGGCTCGCTCAGGAGGGGGCAGCAAATCACTTTTAATCTCTTGTTTGCTTTGACCAGTAAAATACACATGAGATTTTGGCCTGGGAGAAGGTGGAGGCCAGTGTGAAGTGTCTCTGTCCAGAGACTGACAGGGATGCTCCAGATTTAGTTGCCCAGCAACATTGCTTCTTGAACCAGTAACTACTGGGTAAAAAGCTCCTTTTCTTGTTGTTTCAGGGCATCAGACTGAAACAGAGAGGGGGAGGAGGTGGTCATGATGATGTTGTGGCCATGATGAAACAGGGTTGGTTCTCTGTGGGTGTTTAGTCTGATGAGCTTTGGAGGGTGAAAATCCATCCTTTGGCAGTTGGTAGAAAAATCCCTTGCAATGGTCACTGAGTGGTGAGAGGTGGATTTTCACTGCCATGCCTGTGGGAGATGGGGAGGTGCCTGGAAGATGCCTGGGATGTTAAGTGGTCTCAGAATATCCCAGGGCTATGTAGGACAGAAGGCTCAAAATTATTTGGGTTGGCTCTGTACATCTGTGGAACAAAAAATGCAGAAGCTGAACAGGCAGCTCGGTAAGCACCCATGGAATTTAAATGCCCCTGCACTGGGAGGAGCTGTGGGGAGCTGAAATCTGGACCAAAGTACTGTGAAATACCAACAACTCCTGTTAGAACTCCTAACCCTTGACTTGGTTGTCTCTCATAGGGTATGATAAAGGGATGTGCCTGTGTTTGGGGAGCTTTTTTCACCAGGAGCTTTTACCTCCAGCATTCTCAAGCTTATCAAAGGATTATGTGGGTGCCCACACTTGCTCTGCTTCTCCATTACCTGATCTTTCAACAGTGTTAGCAAGCTGTTTTTTTTCCCAGGATGAGACTTGAATTCCCTCCCATTGATCATGGCCAAAGAAGAGGGCTCAAATGGAGATTTTATTCCAGAAACAATGGCCCCCTTATGTGCTGTGTCGTGATCTCTCTGAATGAACCTGCTGGTGAAATGAAGGCTTTTCCCTGGGCTGTTTTGTACCTCTCACAGGTGAATCTTCATATTAGGTCAGCTGCCTTGATTCCTGCAGGGAGAGAGAATGGAAGTAAAACATGAAATCTTTGTTCTGTGGGGACTGAGACAAAATGACAATCAATAGGACTTGGGCTTTATATTTTGTTTCCATAAATCCCCATGTGCTGCAGGGAATTTGTCCCCATTAAAACCTATGAAGTGGAGGGCAGTTTCCCTGTGCAGTTGAATGTGTTTTTCTGCCTTAAGACCCTTCTCTCCAGGTCCAGCTCAAAGCCTCCTGCCTGGGCTGGCTGCTCAGTTCCACCCAAATTGCTGTTCTTTTTGCCTCGTCCTCAGCTGTGCTGTGAGCTGTTGCCTATTCTGTCTGTACCTGCTCTTGCACACCCTTCCCACTGCTGTCAGTATTTCCCAAGTTGTACATAAAATACAGCTCGCTGCTTTCCTATGTTTGGCTCTCTGATGGCTGAGCTGCAGTAAACTCACCAAACTTTTAATTTGATCATCCAGTGCAGGAGGCTTTGAAAGGAAGACCTCAGTGTTCCTGATTACTTCCTCTCCTGTCATCCCCTCTTGCCACTATCCATCAAGAACGGCATTTTAATGATCCCTTTGCTTCTTTTCATTTTTTTCCTGAGACTTCAAAGAGCACAAGAAGCAGCATTGTCATTTCTGCGCCGCCTAAATGAAGGGAAACTCTCTCCAAGTGCTGCGTGTGAATTTCAGTGTGCAAATTCCCATGCAGTTTCTTACAGCACGTCAGGTAGTGTTTTGTATTCTGTCCATTGCTGAATTTGAGGGAAAAGAAACCCCACAAACTACTCTATGATTTCTGTTTCTGTGTTGAGAGGAATAAGGAGATATGCTTACATCAGGTAGAGATAGAGAGAGGGTCTGTATTTGAAAATATTTCATGAGATGCATTTTCCTGTGTGTATATCTGAAAGGAAGCTGCTCAGTAAGTGCAGAACTCTGTGGTGGTGTTCACGCTCTGGAAGAAGTCAGCTGTGGGTAAGTTCCTCTCCGTGGCAATAATCCAGTACCCTACTTTGTGTTCCAGATGTGCAGGAAAAAAATAATTTGGAGATGCAACTGCTGAAAACATGTGAAACCTGAAGGCAGGGGAGTAAAATCCTAGCCCTGTTCTATTGTGCCATTGACTTTGGTAAAGCCAGGGTCCAGCCTTTGGAGCATGTGCTGGGCCATGCACACAAACTGCCAAGAGGAATCTCTTTGAGAGGATCCAATGCAGGGAGGCCCAGCTGTGGGGCAAGAGCACTGGATTATGCATGTCTTGGTAGTGTAACATTAGTTAGGTACAGTAAGGCAAGTATTTCTAAAACCACAGAAAGCATCTGAGTCCTGTCAAAATGAAAGAAAATTGGGATGAAGGTTGGGCACTGTATTCCCTAAACTTGTTCTCGTGATTAATTAGCTGTGGAAAAATTAGCATGTAATTTCAATCTCATTTGTCTGTGAGTTTCCAGCATTCCTACCTTGCCTTGCCTTTATCTGTAGATGTCTGTAGGGCCCCACGTACTAGGTACTCTGTGTTCCCAGGGATAGGAAAATTGTGAAATCCATGTGGGATGGGAAATTATCTCAGATGTTTCCCATCTTAGAGGGGAAAAAAATCTATCTTGGAAGCAATTCAGCTGAAACCCAGACCATACAACTGGTACGTTCATCTTCATGATCACTCGCCTGCCTACTAGCAACACACTTGACTTTCTAAGTGAAAAATAACTCTAATCAAAAAATTGGCGCTTTTATTAACTGGAAAACAGACATCTAAAGTCCTTTGATTTATATTTTTTTTAATATGTGCCTTAACAATAGATGCATATACCAACCAATAGATGCATATACCTCAATGCCAAGTTGAGGGATTCTTTTTTAACAGAATGGTTTCAGGCAGCTTTGTGTCTTGCACAGCCAGGAGGCTGTGTCTGGTGAAGTGTCTGACTGCGTGTGGTGAGAGAGTGAACAGAAACAGGAGGATGGGGCCAATGCTCGTTGGTAGTGCAACTCCCAGTGGCCTCATGGCTGCTGCTGAGGGGAGGTGGCTTACGGGGCACTGTCTTCTCCAGAGCAATTCCCCAGAATGCTTGGGCCATGAGTGGATCCCCCACAATCCTCATATGGGATGAAATGGGCTGCTCTCCACCTGGCAGCTTTCCCTTGGCTTTCCTGAGCCAGGAAGGTCAGACCCGAGCTCCACAAAGACAAAGAGGTCCCTGGCAGGTGTATGGAAGAGTTCCCTGCTGTTCCTTTGCTGCTGGGAGCTGCCTGGAAAAGGTTTCTCACTCAGCTAAGGAAGAACCTCACTACAGAGCTCACAGGAAACAGCCCTCAGGATGAAGTCTGTGCACTCGACCAGGGAAAGACCAGGAGTCAGCAGAAGAAAGGAGTAGACCTGGTGGGCAGTTTTCCAGCAACAAGAGCTTGATCTGGGCCGGTTACTGAGTATTTACAATCATTGAATCAGTGCCTACTGAGTTGTCTCCTCAGCAATTCCTACAGATGGAGAATTAGTGGCAAGAGTAACAGAGGAGGGAGGATCTGATTACAGGCTCAGAGAGGAATGCCAGGATTCCCTTGCCTGTCTTGGTGTTCGCTTTTTCTTTTGCCCTGCCCTCCTACCTTCCTGGCTAATCCAGCCCTATTTCAGAGCACAGGAGAGGAAGGCTTCTCTTGGAGTCACTGTACCTAAGTCAGTCTATGCCAGGTTATAAAACATATTTGAGCTGCTGCACTTGCAGTGGAGGGGAAAGCAGTAGAACTTTGGGGCTGCTGTGAATACTTCACAGTAAAGCAGCTTTTGCAGGACCTTAGTGAGCAGAAGGAAAAAGCTGAAGTCTGTTTTATTGAGTAGAGTTATCAAGAAACTTAATCTAGAAAGTTAATCTCAGAAGTATGCTAAGTTTGAACATCTGCAAGTGCTTTGACATTTGTGAGTGAAAAATGCTGGGCAGAAGGAGAGGATATATCTGGTTCAAAGCAGGGACAACAAAATACCTCCTGCCTACAGCTGGGCTATGCAGTAACTTCTGAAAAACTATTTCTTTGCTTTTGAAATACTTTTGACTGCACTAAGTGGCATGGTGTTCTCAAAATGTTTTCCTTGGCTTGTCCAATACCTCTTGGCCTGTGCTCCCTCTCTTCTTCTTCCCTATTCTTTGCAAATAATTCTGTTTGAACCTTACTTTCCTTTGTTTAGGTTTAGTATTTCCCTCAAATATTTAAGGCTGTGATACTCATCTTGAGTAGCAAGCCAAGGAATCACAGAAATTCTGTGTTAATTTTTCACCCTCCTTTTGTCACACAGCAGCTTTCCCGGGCAGATAGGTAAGCTCCCAAACTGATCTTTGTTTTATCCTAACACAGCATAAAGCATTTAGTCAGTTATCTTTTGCATGGTGGGACACCTTAAAATAGCTTCAGGCACTGTTCCTCGTTTTCCCTACCTTGTGATGAGCCAAATTAGTAAAATAATACCAGCTGTCTCACAAGTCCTTCTCATCAATGGGTCTTGGAGGGCTTTCCCAAGCTGGATACCAGCTGTTACACCTACTGCAAAGATGGAGAAACTGAAACAAGGGAAGAGAACCTGCTCTCCCAGAGCACATCAGCACAAAGCTGGGACTGAGCACCCCTGTATTTTGCACCACCTTCCTTGGAATTGAGAGGGAAGGATGTGCAGCCCAAAGGGTATTTTTTGCATATAGCTTTTCCTTCCTTCCTTCTCAATAACGGGCACACTGGAGGAGAGGCACCAAGCTGTCCTGTTCTTCGTGGTTAAGCTAATTGCCAAGCTCCCTCCAGGTTTCAGTAAGTCAGAGGATGGAAGAATTGGTGTTACAGGTTGACATCAGGGTCTGGGAAGCAGCTGCTGCCACCTTACAGAAGTCTTGTAAAATGCTGCCAGGAGTCTTCTCAGAGTACTGAGATCCTAGGTACTAGAGGAATAACAGGGAACAAGGACATTTTTTCATGTGTGTTTTAGCTGGGAGGTGCTACACTGGGAAAAGATCTCTCTGTCTTTGCTCTTGTTGACCATGAAATGTATCCTGCAGTCTGGCAATGTGCAAAACTAGCAATGGGAACAGAGGTCTCCTGTCTTGAACACACTTCACTCAAACATGCTCAGAGATATGGGACAGTGTCCTCTTTCAGTGTGCAAGGGAAGCCAAATCCTGCTTTCATCAGGTCTGCATGGCCTCGGAGTAACTTCATTTCTTTGTTATGCTGCAGTGATACACTTGGCTTCCCTATTTGTGAACCCCAATACCCACTGAGGAATGTGTCTCTAAGCCCCATCAAGCCCTCAGCCATTTTTTCTGGAGGCTGAGGTACAAAGACACTTGTGATGCCCAGAGAAGGGAGGGCAGAGTGCACGCCTGCCTCATATGATAACGCGTCTCTACCTACGCCTGGCATGGCTATGCTTTTCTAGCTCTTTTGTGGTTTCTTTGTTCTCCCCTTGCACGCACAAGACCCTGCACTGCCTATAGCAGTTGGCTAAATCTTTCTTGTGTTCCTCCCGCAGGACCCAGGCACAAGCCCAGCCAAGCTTTTTATACGTGTCTGCAGATGGACCTTTGCCCCTATGGTTTGCCTGGCCCTCTCTTCACCCGTGGCCAGGCACTCCAGTGCATGAAGTGGATGTTTTCCAGCCCTGAGCTGCCAGAGTTAATTAACCCTCTGCTAAGGCCAGGCCAGTCTTTCTGGGAAACTAGATCCATTGGGCTGTGCATTCCACAAGCCTGTCTTTGCCTGGCGTCTTGTGTATCTGTACAGGAAAAATCTGTTTCTTCCTCCATATATCTGTGTTTTGGGATTGGAGAGGGCAGAAGCCTGAGGAAGAAAGAAGGAATCAAGTTCCCTAAGTTTCCTTGCTGTCATCAGCTGCCAGGAACTTGCCATGGGAGAAAACCAACCCAAAGCTGCTGGAGACGACTTGGGGTTTTTTGGGCAGAGAATGCATGCATACAGTTTTCCCCATCTCCTCTTCCTTGTGGCAAAGTTGTCTTTGTCTAAGGCAGCTGCTATGGTTTCCCACAAACTTCTTGACATGACTGGTCACTGTTGTTGTCCAGCTTAGTCCTTGCCCTCTGTCTTCCAGGAGGCTTGCCCCACTTTCAGAGGAAAACACAAGGTTTTCCTCTGGGAACTGCTCAATTATGTCATTCTACTGGCTGAGACCCTACAGAATAATGTTCTAAATGCCATCACCCTTTGGGGTCGTGGGGCCCAATTCCCTTCTGTGCCTTGAGGTTTCAGAGGTCCTTGAGGTACCATCCTCCAACAGCCTGAGGAGACAGAAGTCGAGGATGGGCTGGACTCTCACTGAGATCTGCAGAGCTTCAGTGGCTGTGTTCTTGAGTCAAACTGTAGAGTTGAGGGTTGAATTCTTTCTTGGCTAATCTCTGTCTTAAAACAAAGTACCCCTTTTTGCACTGTGCCCAGTGCATTTCTCTTTTCAGGCTCGTACCACCTGTGTCCCTGCGCTTCGTCTCATGATGAGTTAATGCTGGTGCCAGAGGGAACAAACACGGGGTTGTTCAGGCTCCCAGCACATACATGTCTGACTCCAGTCCGTGTTGTGCTGTTAAGGTCATTTATCTCCTCCCCAAAAGGCCCTGCAGAATTCTGGCCAGACCTGTTCCCGTTAACTGTGCCTGTCTTTCCTTGTAAGAAAAAGGAGTGTAATTGTGCGGTCTTCCAAAAATAATAATTAAAAAGTATAAGCTTGCATGAAAGCGCGTTATGCTCTGGAGAAAGAAAGATAGGGACCTTTTTGACTGGTGCTGAGGGCAGGATACAGAGAGTTGTTTGCTTAAAGTGAAAAAAGCCAGAATTTACCTGCATGGTCCAGTCCTGTTTGGATAGAGGCTACAAATTTCCCCTTTGCCACCTAGTTCTGTGAGTGAGTTGCAGTAAATCAGGACAAGCTGAGGAGGTTTTTTTGTTGGTTGGTTGGGGCTTTTTTTTTTTAAAGGGCCTTGATTGTCCAGCTATTTTTCTCCCTTGGTGCTGCTTCCCGCCACTTCTGACTTTGATTAATAGGTCTCTGAATAAAATGTTAATCTAACTAGGGGTCCTTGGCCCAGCCCCCCCTCCCTCCATGCCTTGCTCCAGAAATATCAGAGAAAACACACAGAGGTTTTGTCTCCCTGCAGAGCACTTGTAGCTTTTGATTAATGGGTGGAAGGGCCCAGCTCCAGGTTTGTGGCATCTCTCCCGACGGCAGAAAAATAAGCAAAAAGTCACCAAACATGACACAGAGAAGGCAAGTCCCAGGAGCTGCAACAAGGAGAAAGAAAGGAGAGAGACCAGCCTATAATTCAAGATGTACCCTGCTCTAAGCCCTGGTACTTGTGAGTCCAAGTTCAGATTCTCATCTCCATTTTAATCTTTCTTTACAATGAGCTCAGACCACGTTGCTGAATTCAGCAGTTTCAAAGTTCTGGGATGTCTTAACTTCTAATATGTGCATCATGAACTACTCTGCACGTTGCCCTGGGCTGACACTTCATGTGCATGTGTTAAGAGTGGCTAAGATGGCTTAATAAAAAAATGAGACCTTACACTTCAAACAGGACATGTGTTTCCCCTCTTCCCCCTCGAACCCTTGCCCATTCTCTGAAACAGACTTCTTTTGGAGCTTCTGAAATGATCAGAAACATGTGTTTCATTCTTGTTTTCTGGCCAGTACTGAACTAGGAAAGACTCCTCTTGTATCACTTTCATGTGGAAGCCAGACCTGCTGGAAATGTGCTTGTTCCCTCAAGGTGGATCATTTGGTGGACCTACAGATATACCACGCTACTTGTGTAAGGACTTGTCTACATGGGGCAATCAGGCATGAGTGGCTCAGGAAGTCAAACTGAGCTACTTTGTTAGTCTGAAATGAGAGTAATCATTGAAGGGGCTCATCAGGTAAACTGTTCCTCAGGTAATCACTAAATAATGGTGTGGGTTGTGCATGAAGTGTGACGGAGATGTACAGGACCTTACAGCTCACTTCCCTTGCAAGCCCTCTGTGGAGCCACCGGTGCTCTCCAAAGTTCCTCTATTTTATCAGAGCTGCAGGCAGGTGGGGGTTCTTGTATGGGTACTCAGAGACTATAGGGAAAGGTTCACACCATTCAGAAAAGAGGAAAAAACATCCCTGAATATTTTGAGCCTGGATTTTTTGGTCAGAAAATATGAAGTGCCTTAATTTGTGCAGTTACAATACTCCCTTTGACCAAGGAAAAGTGCTGCATCCTCAACTATTGGAGAAATACTTCAGTTAAGAAAAAATCA
Source organism: Regulus satrapa (assembly GCA_013396955.1). Taxonomy (NCBI): domain Eukaryota; kingdom Metazoa; phylum Chordata; class Aves; order Passeriformes; family Regulidae; genus Regulus; species Regulus satrapa. Next base: position 124,092 of record VWZN01014450.1, on the reverse strand, counting down.
AACCTGATACCAAGAAATTTATGCTTTCTTCACCTAGAATGACTCTGTGAAGCAGTGTGGCCTTTCCTGGCACTGGTGCGGAGTAGCGACAATCGCTCTATGGTCTTTCTTCTCCTCTTGGCGTCTCCCTGGAGGCCTCCTCAGTCCTTGACGTGCCTGTCATCCAACTCACTCGGCAGCTGACATGCCTGGAGGATGCAGCCGCCCCTGCTGACAACAGCTTTGTTTCCCAGGTGATGGATGGCTTTGTGGCCCAAGCCCTGCCATTGTCCCCGCCTGTGGCCTTACTTCAGTGATTCTTATCTTGGTCCTGGGCATCCCCTCCCTGCAGGGAAGGTGAGCAGTGGCCAGTGCTGCACCACTCCACCTTCTCCCCAGGTGCTTCTACAGGAGCAGGTGGGGGGAAGGATAATGGGCATCCCATCCAGATTGAGTGAAGCCAAACTCTTGTTTACCTGGGCCTGTCAGGCATTTGGCTCTTATCACCAGGGGAAGGCAGATACAGGGATTTTGTCCCTTAGTCAAACACTGTCATATAGGCAATGTGGAAGCACTCCTGTAATTGCCATTCTCTGCTCTCGCACTCCTATCTTGTAAATCACCAATCCATCACAGCCCAGGTCCTTGTATTGTCTATAATTAACTGGACAAACTACAGGAGCATTGTCATAGTTCCCCATTTATAGAGGAGGGACAAAGACTTGAATGAAGATTTCAGTCAGCTTTTTCTTCCTCCCTTGAACTCTTTTTTTCTGTATCTTCTGATCCATCTCATGACTCTAAAGATGTCTCACCTGCTTCTCTCTGAATGAGCACTTCTTTTCAAACCAACAATAACACAGAAAGAGTGGCCACAAAAGGATAGACATAAGGATTTTAACCCTTCTCATTCCACTGTGGGTGTGTGCACATATGGTCACTCACTCCCTAATGCAAGGAGCAGCTCAGTTCTGAACAGGCTTTGGACTCTGCTAATGAAAACAGGCTACAGTTGCTTCAACCATTCTTAACGATAATGTGCAGGGGATTTAGCTCCAAGCAAACAGTCTCCTTACGAGTTAGACACTCCCCGGGGCAGGATTATGAGCTACAAGGGAGATGGATGATTTCCAAAGGGTGTGGTAGTGCAAAGATTTGGGGAGTTATTGTTACTTAGCTGTTTTTGACCTAGGAAAGTGGATAATGTATTTCAAGGTTCCATATGGATTTTAAGGCTATAAAACTGTTTGATGCAGGCTCTTGAGCATGGAGGGAACTGGCAGTGATTTGGAGTAATAAAGCTGGTTTCTTTTCTGTAGACCAGATGAGTGAGGCTGCTGTGCTGCTGGACTGTGTGGAGAGTTGGTTGAAAGGCATAACTTTTCCTAAATTGAGCCACTGTAGTCATCCCCAACAGTCTTTGAAGGGGTTATCGTGCTCTACTGCCCAGTGAAGGTACACAGGAGCTTCAGTGGATCAGGAGAACCAGGCCAAAGCTCTGTTCTCCTTGCTTTATCTTCTTACCCTCATGCCTACAGGGATTCTACTACTTCAAAGCAGGGTGTTTCTTTCACTTTGGCTTACAGCACCTGGCATGCTGTGGCCCTGTTTTCATCTGGAAGCTTTAGACACTGGAGCACTACGAATAACAATTGTTTATATATCCTCTGTTCTCTTCCCTTGCAAATTATTAGAAAAGGTCACAGTTCTCATAGCTGCTGCTTTGACAGCAGAATTTAGTCCTTTGTGTTGACAGTGTCATGCAGCCAACTTTACTGACCTCCTGGGCATCCCTTGGAGCAGATTTTGGCTCCGGTGCTGAAGATCTAGTTTTCTTCTTTATTTGAGGTGTCAGGTGGGTCTGCTGCATGCAATGTATGCTTTCGTGTTCTGGTAAAGCCGGCCCTTTTAATAAAACCCAACAACATTGCTTATTTAACCTCCGTCTCTAAAATATTTTCCAGCTCTTGTAAGCTGTAAATTAGAACTGTCTACCCCTTGGAAATTCTGAATAAGTGACCTGAGGCTGACCTCCAAGCCATGGGGCACTTCCTAGCACTGCCTGCTTCCCAGTGACCAGGTCACCTCTATTAATGTATGAGCACATTGGATTCCCTCTTGTGAGGCCAGTGAAGTACAGGGTGTCTAAGCTCTGCTTGGAAATAGGCTTTGCCACTTCAGTACATTTGAATGGAAAGAGGAAGATCTGTTCATGTTTATTTTACAGCCCCTTTTATCGACTTGATTTATAGCCCGAGGCTGTGAGTTAATTGAGGTCCAGTCTAGGAGAGGGCACCTGGAAAGGGGAGGTGCTGCAGTGCCACCACAGGAAAAACATGTGGCAAAGTGCTTTTATAAAGAACAGTTTATTGCAAATTCTGGCTCTTGCTCTGAGCCAAGCTTCTGCCCCCAGCACTGGTAGCTCTACCTCAGGGAACACCCTTAGCTCGCTGTGGGTGGCAAGGACCAGGAGGGCAGGGGTTAGCCAAGAGAAGGCTCATTTCTTTGGTGTGCCCTTCGTTAAAGCATCCTTCTGCCTGTCTCTTGTGGGTGAAACGTAGTCACCTGGATAAGTGCAACTGTCATCGCCTTCTCTAATGGAGACCTGCGAGGTTGTTCCCACAGCCTGAAAGCAGGTGTCTTTCAGTGCACACCTCCTGCGCCTGCAGAGCAGATACCAAGGCTACCAAGGCCAGTGCTCTTCTTTGGCACCTAAAGTGTGGGATGCAGTGAACGATGCACACTTACATGCACTGAGGCAGGTGAGGAAGTCGGGCTCTTAGGTGGGCTGGCTTCAAGACAGGTCAGGGAAAAGGCTCCTTCAGCCCAGTGACACCTTAACAAAAGAAGTAGATACAAAATTGCAAGGGCCGAATCTGTTGTAAGCTGGAGGGTGGCAGATCAATTTGGAAGGGCCGATTCACCCTTTTCTGTGTGGCAAATAGTAATGCGGCTTTGGGTTTTGCACAGTCCTCTAGTGCGGGTGCTCTGAGCCTGCTCCAACTGCTCCTGGGCTGTTGGTTACAGGGACAGGCTGGAGCTGAAGGGTTGCTAGCAAGTGCTTGTTCTTCAGAGCTGGTGGGGCATTAAAGCCGTGTGCTGCCCCTCCTGGAGCTGTGCTGAGAGCAATGTTCTGTCCTGTAAAAAACCCTGATAGGCCAGGGACAACGTTTCAGCAACTCCTCTTGGCTGGCTCTGCCACAAGAGGCCGGTACACTTTAGCAAGGAGCTCTTCTTCCTCTCTCCTCAGCCTCTTCATCAGCCTTGGGAGGGAAGCTGTTCTGCCAGTCACAGCAGCAGTCCCCAGAGGGGCAGAGGGCAGCTCCGGCCTCTTCACCCACCCTGCAGTCAAACCCCAAGCCCACAGACAGCTGGGCAGGTGCAACGGGGCAGCCATGGGGTCCCCGCAGACCTGAACCTCCCAAATTGTCAACCTGCTGACTGGCCTATGGGAGCTCTTTGTCCGGGTTCCTCTTTTCCTAATTCATCACCAGCTGACGTGAGCAGGAAATAAAAAGACCAATTTATCCTCCATTTCTCCTGTGCAAGGAGCCTTTTTCTTTAATCCATCAGCCCCTTTATCTTTTGCCATCAGAGTGGCCGCAGTACACCTTGTTTTCAGCTGTCTCTGGACATCGCTTGAATATCAGGGCACTTGTCTAGCTCCATTCAGATAATCCCCTCTTTCACTCAGAACAAACAAAGTGCTCCTGGGCCACACTGCTCTTCCCCTGCCCCATTGTGGTGCAGGATTGCAGGGGCTGATGCACTTCTGTGTGCTGTGGGGGCTGTTCACTGTTTGAAGACAAAGCCGCAGATTCCGGTGGTTTTTTTTTAAATACCTTCACTGGTTGGAGGGCTGAGGTTCAGAATGAATGTAAATCATCTCACGCATGTTTTTTTACGGTGACCATGCCGTCCCTTTGCAGATGTGTGCGGTACCCAGTCAGACTGGGGAGAGGGGAGGAGATTCTTAAGCCAAAGTACGGTCTGTACGCTGTGTCTGAGGCCTTTCCACGCAGTCTGGCGGAGGCCTGGGATCTTTCTCCCCTCGCTATCCCATCAGACTCTTCCTCCTCCCACTGGTCAGCAGAGGGCACCAGTGACCTGGAGACGGTCCTTGGGCTGCGCTTGCTCTGCCGCTTCCACCGGCCAGCGAGCGAGAAAAAGGGGCGTCCTGCTCTGGGGCAGATTTCTCCGACATTTGGATAGAAATGTCCCCAGCCGGAACATCCACTCGGTTGCTCATTTCAGCCAACCAGACTGGGGGAATGGCTGCTTCATCACAGGATACTCTGAATCCTATTTTCTGCCCAAGGGGCTCGTTCACGCAGACAGACCTGCTCATCTCTGCTGCGGCGGCTAAAACAAATGTTGGCAGGGCCAGTGGCTGGATCAGATCTTTCTGCTTTTCCTTTGCTTCATGTTACAGGTGACCTTGGAGGTGTTTCACGGGGAACACATCTCTGGAGGAGGGTGAAGCATTTCCCAGTGTGAATTTCTATTTGATCAAGAAACAAGCGATTTAGGTGTTAGGACTGTCTCTGTGAGCATTCCCTACTTAGCCTGCACTTGGCTTTTTCTGACTTTATCTTAAATCTGACCTAAACACAGCTCTGCTATAACTGTTTACTGCTCTTTTCTACTGCACAGATGAAAAAACATGTAGTGTCACATGTCTTTGAAGCCAGACATGCTGCAGTGGTTGGCACTAATGGCATTCCTTATAGGCTTCTTGCCCTGGCTTTGAAGGCAGGGGGTAACTAAAAAGACATTCTTTTTTCCTTGCTTTTGTTAGAACTCAAATATTTATTTCCCTCATGGCCTGCTGAACTCCTTGTAGTATGGCCTTTTTATTATAGGATCTGGCTCCGCATTGCACACAGTTCAGTTGCTTCTCCAGAGACAACCCTATTTCCCTGTTCCCTGGTCCCTCCTTTGCACTAGAATTAAGCCATGTGTAATTGCAGGGGAAGCTGATAGAAAGCGAAGAAGAAATCTTTTTTTCCTGGAAATTCTTTTCCCAGCAGATGAACAGTGGAGAGTGTAGCCAGATTCCCTTTTCGTTTCAGACTGCTTAGCAGGCAGTGTGTAGACAAGCCTGCCATCCCTCAGTGTGCAACCCATAAGAAGCAGTTCAGCCTTTGGAGTCCAAACCAGTTCTGACTGTCAGGCTTCAGCTGTTTCTAGCGTCTGCCTACCAGAGGATGTGTTGCAGTAAACCAGCTGCAGTGAAACTCGTGGTGATACTGCACATCTTCTGGTTTATTGTCAGAACTACCTCCTAATCTCTGCTTCGTGTGTGTAAGTCTGGAAGAATAGCACTGATTTTAGTAGGGGTATTCCAGGTTCACATGTTGTAACTGAGCTGATGTCTCGGCTTTTGTTCCTTCATGGTTTTCTGTCCCATTTTAATTCCCCCTGTTGTTTTCCTAATTGTAGTTGACCAAAGATGAGCAATGAGTGGTACAGGAAAGTCACACATCTGCTTATATACGTCACTTAAATCCTAAACCAAGTATGTCAGGTGCTTGTTTTCTTTTTCTTGCATTTCTATGGACTATAGATTTTTTTTTAACTTGAACTAGAAAAGCAACAGAAGCGGGAAGGCTGCAGTAGAAACATACTTTGGGATTTTTTTTTCCATGTGGAAATGTGGGAAAGGATCTCTACTAGAAGCTATTTCTTTCCAGTCTTCTGGCATGTTTTTCCTCAAACAGTGTAGGCATAATGTTACTGTCTTTGAGTTATGTTGCCTGTCTAAAACAAGGAAGATATGGTTAATTCCTGGAAGTAATAGATGATTTTGTAGCTGTATTTAATTATTATTGATACTGGCATGCTGTTTAATTTATGTAAGTAAGGAATCTTTGTACCAAGCCAGTCTGTCTCAAGCCAGTACAGAATTGTTTGTCTCAAATTTGTTGATTACATATAAATTCTAGGCAAGCTCTAGATGTATGTTTCCAGAATTTAATTCAAGATGCTTTGTAAACTCCAGAAGACAACAGGGCTTCTGGAAATATATAGAGCCAATGGGCTGGGAGTAGTGAGCTTTGTAGTGTGGTCTGTGTAGATCTACTGGAAATAATCTAACCCCATTTGCAGATGGAGGGATGGAGCACAGAGAACCAATTACAGGGGATTTAGGTTGAGATAAGTTGATCTGGCCACGATTTAATGTTATATAAGTTCCTCAGAACAGCTTTGTTTGATCAGTAGAGGAGGTCTTAGATGCTCCTATTTCCAGTACATCACCAGCAAAGTCTCTTTCCATATTTCTTCAACTTACCTTCAAAAGTCCAGTGTTTTTGTTTCTGGAGTCAGTTGTCCCAGAAGAGTGTTGTTCTTCATTAGTGCCCTGATTTCTCTCATCTCCACACCATTGTTACTGACTCGATCACCTTTACTGTGGCAGGTGAAACAGTAACCTTGCTGCATGCTTAGGACTTGGCTGGTGAGGAGCATGTGAGCTGCTCAGAGCTGGTGTGTTCTCTTGGCACCTGCTGTTCATCATCTGAATAAAGCTAAACTAAAACTGGCTAAAACTCTGACACAGGAAAATGGTCTCAGTCTTCTGGGCTGCAGTCACTGTTCAGATTCTACTGTTTGTTCTTCATGGAAAATCTTGGTGCAGGAAAACATTTCCAGGAAATGGTATTATTTCTAGTGCAATGTGGAAAGAAACACAAATAAATCACCTTTGAAAAAGTGAAATGAAAATGCTCTTTTGATATTCTTATGCCACTGTATTTGCACAAATGGGTGTGCCGGGGTTGGATTTGTTAACCAAGAATGAAAGCAAGAGCTGAGATACTACAAGTTCTGCAGAAACAAGAAAGCAAGTAGGATGAATTCTCATGTCTCTTGCATTTTGGTAGTTTTCCATAGGAGTAATCCCAGTTTTTTTATATACTCCATTCTTAGAGTGGTTATTGCAAAATAGGAATCAAAACCATGTAAAGATTATGCTTTTACTTGTTGCCACATGACTCCCTGGAGCTGCCATCTGCCGTGTATCACAGACCTCGGGTTCCAGAGAGGTTTTGAGTTATATGCTATGAACCCTGTGGCTTTTGGGAGAAATGTCTTCTCTGGTGGCCTGCGCTTGATGGGTTTGGGGGTTATTTAATGTCCAAGACAATTCCATGCTCAGCTTTGCCCAGTTTGAAATAAATTTTTGTAAAATGGTGCTTTACCATTTTACCAAAGAGAGAATAGGGAATACAAAATTCTGGTACAAAGAGAAACCCTTCAATGAGGGCACTGCCCCAGAGGGACTTTGGAGAGAGAGAGCAGGAGAGGGAAGGGGCCCACACAGCGCTAATTGAAAGCGCATCTTCCTGTCAGTCATGGTGCTTGCCCATCAATCATTCTGGCACCAACAGGATCTGACATCAGTAGGGAATTAAATAAACTCCTCTCTCTTTAGGGATCTGCTGATGGAAACCCGTAGGGGGGAAGTGAGCAGAGAAGAGCAGGAAGTGTGTTCGTGGGGGAGAAACACTCTCAGTGGTCCCCTGGGATGGTACAAGTCCGTGTTCTCCCTCTTTTTCACACCAGTATTTACAGCTGAAGGGATTTTTCAATGAGTCCCCAAAAAGGTGAATTTAAAGCTGGTAATAGGCCAAGCTCACCTCAGTTTAAATAAACAAACTGCAATAACAGTATCCTATGGTGAGTGCCCTGAAAACTGAGTGATGCACTGTGCAGCTGAAAAGTAGCTTTTCACCCTTGGGTGAACTTAGTGTTTTTGGACTGCAGTAACTGAGGTGAATCTTGACCAAAGTGCCAGAACAAAACACTGGGAAGGGAAAGTGGATTAAAGGAGAGGGTTAGAAAATGAGCCCCTGTTTCCTACCCTGCTGTGAAACTGTCTCCACGGTGAATTAGGATGATGTGAAATAGGGTGGGATGTGGATTAGGATATTACAGATGGGACCTGCCTGAAATCAGGGGTTCAGCTAGAGGGACTGGTGTCTCCTTTGTCAGGGCTCTCCGTGCTCCCTCGGGGTGAGTGGCAGTGTGTGTGCACCGAGCTCCTGAGGAGAGCCCCAGAGCAGCTGGAAACCATTCGGTCACTGACAAGTCCCCTGATGGACCTCTGCTGACATGGAGCAGCTTTGGTTTCAGGAAAGCCAAAGGGAACCTGTCACTAATTAGACACACAGCTAATTAACGAGAAGCAAACAAAGAGCAGCAGCTTGTGTTTTGGGAAAGCTCAGCTTTAGTAGCCGAGGACGTCTGCTCCTCCCTTTCAAACCATTTCAAAAACAAACAAAGCGAGGAGACTTGCATTTCAAAGCAGTGCAAACACTACCAACCTCAGAAAGCCTTCCAGAAGGGATGCCCAAGAGTGGGATTTAGCAGTGAAAGGAAAAAGGCCTCTCCAGGTGTAATGAGACCTTCCCTGTTCCTAGATCAGGGCCCTCTGAATCCCCAATGAGCATCTCTTACATATTAGCTTTAATTTTAAATTTCTTCAAATAAACACTTCTGTTAAAATTTTGGGTGAGTGCATGGGAAAGAAGGCAGGTGTGGAAACAAGAGCTGCCATTTTGTGCTTTGTTACTTTCCAGATCTTACAGAAGTGTGTGGTATTTCAGTTTAATAATCTTTCTACCGCAATGTTTTTGCTGGTGTTGTATAGTGCTTTATTACTGGGAGGTTAGCTAGAGGTATATGTCAATGACAAACTAAGCAGAAATTACCTAGGCTGTGTAAACAGATGCGCTGTTTGAGTGCTGAAACCCTTAATAAGAGAAGTGTGCTTTCAGGACAGGAGGAATCCAAAGCTGCAATCCCAGTTATGAGTCCTCCAATGACCCTGAGAAGTCTTGCTTAGGGCCTGATCCTCCAAAGAGCCTTGTCAGGGTCCCAAGTCCTGCTCAGAGCAATTGTTTTGCACTGACTCCAAACACAGCAGTGCTAGCAGGACCCATTAACTGGATTTCGCTAAGTGCTTTGAACATGAAACATGGTAAGAATGCCAAGATATATGATATTTGGTGTGTTTCCTAGAGCCATGCATGTAATTAATGGGGAATCTCAGCCTTTGAAAACCAAGGCAGTTTCTAACCTTCTTGTCATAGGAAAAAAGTAATAGCTGTAAAACAAGACTGAAGGCTCAGAAATAGGAGGGAAATTTAAAAGAAAGAACCACCCAACAAGTTTTAATCTCTTAATATTAATGTCTTGCATTTGGAGACAAAATCATAAAATTGAGTGCTCACGTATGGTACTACGTGACTGTATTTTAAATATTTACTAAGAGAAATGCATTGTTAATCTTTTTGTGCATTCAATAGAGAAATTATTAGGTCCTTATTATCATTGTCTAATGTGGAAATTCAGCACAGCATCTGTCATCAGATTTACCTATCAACCTAACTTTGCCTATTTTCTTCCTTCATCTTGGAGGAAGGACAGTGTTCCTGGCTCGGGGAAAGGCTGCGATTTGCACGCTTAGTCCCAGTGCCGTCAATGGCTTCCTGGATGAGCATCATGTGGTCCTGCTGGGATCAGAGTCCCCAGAGTGAAGGGTACCTCCCTGTTTCTGTGGGATGTTGCAGTGTTCAGCTCATGAGCGTTTCTAAAGCACTGCAGTCTCCTTGACAAGCAGGAGTTACCAGAGCACCTGGAGTTACTCTGCAGTAGTTGACCACCAGACCACCACATGCACTTACATTAGGATTTCTTTTTTTTAGCAGTCGTCTGTTTTTCCTGCTTTATGGCCTGATTTGAAATTTTCTTGTACTCAGCTATCAGCACAGGTGTTTATTGCCACCAAAGGACCTGTTCAAGTAATCAGCAAAGCTTCAGCAGGATTCTTTCTTCTATCATTTTGGCTCAGGTCTCAAATATGTACCAGTAATAAAAAAAAAAAAAAAAAAAAAAAAAAAAAAAAAAAAAAAAAA
>VWZN01014450.1:1081-114186 GCA_013396955.1 Regulus satrapa | reverse complement strand
TTGGGCCAGGTTTCAAAAATGTACCAAGAAAAAAAAAAAAAAAAAAAAATAAAAAAAAAAAAAAAAAAGGAAGAGAGAGAGAAAGAGAAAAGAAGGCAATGGTTTCAGGGCTTCAGGTTACAACAAGTAAGGAGCATATCAACTTTTCCAGACACAGATTGGTTTCGCTATGCCTCTCCCCATGAATATCCCTAGCTTCTATGAAAAAGCTACTGGAGACAAATAAATGAAGCACTTCATAAAGAAAACATGGGGTGGCACTTTAGTTTTGCTGACTGGGATGTTATTTTGCCACTTTGTTATTGAGACTGCAAAAACCTAGCGGGGAACAAAGCAGGATAAGAAGATAATAAAAATTTTCTATCCAGCCAGCACACACTGGCTGAGGGGTGTTTCAGATGGCATCAAGTTTCTTTAGCCTACTCAGTGCTTGAAAATGTGCCCTTGATTTCAGCCCACAGGAACGTGGGCTTGTGCTGCTTTATTGTCTAATGGATCTTTCACTTGATCTCCTCATACAAACACGTTGAGCATGTGCTTGGGTCACTTAGAGAAAACTGAACCCCACTCATGCTCTTAGAGTGTAATCCCTTAATATTGATTACTGTGTTGCACAGGGGCAACAGGTAACAGAATCCATGTGGATTCAGCCTGACAGCTGATCGTCCCACACAGGCACGGTTCAGCTGGTGAGCACTTTGCAGCGTCGGGACTGCTCTCCCTAATTGCTTCCCACTGGTGTATGAAACACATAAATATCTTGGAACAGAAATACCAGATTGCAGCAGTTGTTCTTGTGAAGGGAACAGATGCGACGGAGGATTTTACTATGGAGTGTGTTCCTCTCTAGATTTATCTTGTAGGCAGATCGTGTTTATCTTTTGCCAGCTCACGTTAGACCAGAGCAGGGTAACCTTGAAGGCAGTGCGTTAGAAAAGTATTTTGTTAAATAAAAGCGAGCAACTACTTGTAAAAGGTATGGGGTGGGGGAAGACCTAAGTATTTGTGAGAACAACTTTCCAATGACCAGAACAACTCTGATTGGATTTTACATATGGTCAGGGCCGTGTGTTCCTGACACTTGTGGGGTTTTTGGCTCAGTGAAAGCCTCATTCTTCTCTGTGGCTTTTGGGGACTATGTGGTGCTAATTTGAAATTAAAGCGATCCAGAGGGTATACATTATAAACTTGGGTCTGAAGGGGAGGTAGGAATCTCAGGAACTGTTGTAGCCTGAGGCTGATTTCTAAATATAAAGTATCCTGAGATGATCTGTGATGTTTGAATGTCTCCTTGGTTCAGTTTAATGGGAGCTCAAATGCTGGTGGTGTGAAACAGAGGAAAATGGGCTAACGGGAACCTTTACAAACACTTGAGTGAAGATGAGTGACTGGTTAAAGGTATACAGCCTAGTGCTTGGTGATTGCTGAGCTATAAAGGGGCATCCTGTGAGGGCAAGGAGGGGAGATGCCAACTGGCTTTCTACTCAGCTTCCAAATATAGCAAGTGCAGATTTTGCAGCCAAATGGGAAGAATTGCGCCTACAATACTGCTCATCGATAACCACACACTAGAGTAGAAAGGTGCAATCCAGGATACTCATGGGAAATTTGCCCATTAAGATCACTGTATCATGTTTCTCCCAACAACAACAAAAATGGAGATAAATTGAAGCTCATCCTACTTGCAACATTTATTAGTTCTCTAATGTTTGGTAATAAGAGATTTTTTCTGTGCAGTGTCTTGCATAACACCTTAAATAGGCCTGAGATTTCTAAAAGCTGTGTTCCCAGCAAAATAAGTGGTTTTGGCACTCTCGATTCCCAACTAGACACCCTGTCACTGGATTTTTTTCACAGCATTTTTATTTGGGGCTGTTTTGGCATGAATTTCAAACCTAAATGCATCAGTATCCCCAGGCTATCTTGAGGATCTGATCTAAGAGGCATCTTCACACTTACCCTAAAAGGTAGGAGACGGTATGTGCTGTTAGCTCACTTAAGACCTACAGGTTTGTAATAGACTTGCACTTATAGGTCACTAACGATCCCTTAGTAGCTGGCGGATAAATGACCTTGGCTGTAATGTCAAATGCTGCTGAGAATCATTGTAGCCATGAGGATATTCATGGCTTGCACTTTAAAGTTGTGGTTTCCTTAGAGATAAGGTCGTTTCAGGGGCCATTGTATTTGAATGTGACCAAGAGGAGAAATCCAAATCTGGCATGTGAAGGGGCTTGTACGTACAGCATTTTAAACTGAGGCTGCTGGCAGATGATATGTTGTTGCTTAGGGTACAATAGATTTGTTACAAATTATTATTTCATTATTAGCTATATCTAGTTCTCACTCTGTTGTATTATACTCAGTGTGTAATATCTGGATCTTCACCAAGACTTAAACTTTCTCCTTATTCTCACTTCCCTACAATTTGGAGAGATATTAATTGAGACAAGGTTTCCTAATTTATTATGACAGAGCCATGGAAAGGTTTGGGTTGGACTGGGCCGAAAGCCCACCTGGTTCTAACCCCCCTGCCATGGGCAGGGACACCTTTCCCTAGACCAGGTTGCTCCAAGCCCTATCCCACGTGACTTTGACCACTTCCAGGGGTGGGAGAGCCGCAGCTTCCTGGGCAGCCTGTGCCAGTGCCTCACCACACTCCTGGGGAAGGATTTCTTTCTATTATCTAATCTACACATGCCCTCTCACTTTAGAGCCATTCCCTCTTGTCATATCACTGTGCTCTTGTAGAAAATCCCTCTCCAGAGGGACTAGAGCTGTTTAAAAACCCATTTGTGAAAATGCTGAGGTAGGAGAGAGTTAAGGTACCAGCCAGTTTGCCCTCAGCTGCACCCAACAGAAAAGAAGGCCTCAGATTTTACAAAATAATTCTTCAGTCAGTCCCCCATCTTTTAGCTGACCAATTGCTACCAGAAACAAGCATTTACATAGCAGGGAATCCTCCATTTTTTTGGGACAAAAAACCTAAGAGTGTGTATTAATAGAGCGAAATTTTGCCACTTTTTATTATATCCTGAGCCAGGCAGACGCAGGAGATTATTTATTTTGGTTTTCTCCTGTTGGAGACATATTCAAGATAAATGTATGCTAGCAGTGGTGCAAATGGAGGCTTTTTGTAGCTCTATGTATTCTCCTTCTCCCTGCTTCTTTCAGACTCCAGCACATGTGATCAGATCAGGAGATTTGGTATCTAAGTGACCTGGTTTACATGAGAACAGCCCAATCTCTGGACATCTGCAAACTCCTTTCTGAAGCTGCAGCCATATTTAGAGACTGCACTTTCACAGTTTGGCTCTCCTGTTCCCAAATATTGTTTTTCATACTGGATGCTAATAGCCATAGTTGGGGCCACGGATTACAGGAATTTAAGCTGACACCTTATAAAATGTTAGAAGAATCCAGTGGGGCATTTAGAACATGAGTGAATTGGAGCCAGCTGGAAACAGAATACAGGAGGTGGATTTTCTCCTGGAGGGGTGCTAATAATTCCTGGTAAAGATCAAAATGAAGGACAGTTGGGTTGGTTTTGGATATCACATGGCTTTGCATAAAGAGAGTTGTACTTCAGTCACAGATTATTATCAGGAGCTTTTTTGCTTTCTAGTGGAGATCCACTTTCCTGTTCTCTTTGCCACCTGGAGAAGTGTATTTGCAGGTGTGTGCTCTCCTAGGGCATATCACCCCAAAATGCAGAGAGAATTGTGTGCCCAGAGACATCAGTTTCTTAGTCCCACAGGGCAAGCAGAGCTCTGGAGGGATCTCAGGTGTGGTTGGCAGCACAGCAGGAGTCATCATCTTCCACCCCCAGGAGTCCAACACTGCCTCTAAATTGTGCTCCACTGGGCCTTTGTGCCACATCACCTTATCTGTGTGGCAGCAGGGCAGCTGGACAGGAGGGTTAGAAGCACCCTGGACTGGTTTTTCTCTGCTCCACTCGTTTTCCTTCTGAGCTCAGGTATCACAGACCTGAGAGAGGGTGGGCAAGCCACCAGTACTTGCTTTTCTCACTCTCTCGAGGTCACAATTATTTGAGTTGGAAGGGACCACAGTGGATCATCTGGTCCAGTTGTCTTGATATTGAGGAGGCTTTTAAGCATTTATTGTGAGCTGTGATGTCTCTTGCTACGTTTCATCCTGTGATTTGAATCTTTAAGTGTTTACTTTCTAGCTTTAATGCTTTTAATCTCTTTGCTTTCCCCTAGTGCTGCTTTCTGTTTGCTGCCCATGCCCTGAGACCAGGGTGCACCAGCAAGATGCTCATTCAAAGCCTGACAGCTAAAAATCTTGATTCACTGGTACAGGCAGGTCAGCAGTGTCCTAGGGCAGTTGCTTAGCTTTGGTGTTGTACTCAGAGGACCTTAATCGTACACTGAAACACTTTTCTGCATTGATGCTGAAGGACATCAGTGACAGTACAAATAGTCTTGCCACACTCCCCAGTGCATTAGACAAACGGTTTTCTGAGAAAGGGAGGGGTGGGAGGTCATCGAAGCTTGTAACAACTTTTAATCAGTAGCAGAATGGGGAAAGGAAGAACACCTGACTAATTTTTACATTCGAATATATTGAATTCCTTATAACGAAGCAATAGCTGAGTTTGCTGCTGTATCTCTGGTGATTGCCATAAAGCAATCTTTATGGGAGCAAGTACAACAAAACTGCTGCCAGGTGTGAGCATGCACACACCCTGGGTAAGGAAATTTCAGGTATGCAGGATTTGTTACGCAAATATTCACCGTGAACAATGACAAGGAGATTGGAATGCTGAGGATTCCTCTGCTTTTCTTAAAAAGTTGTAGAAACCCTTTTCTTACAGGAAGGAGAAATACCGAGTGTTTAGGTGTCTGCTGCTGCCCACTGTGCTTTAAACATGAAAAACACCTCCAGTTGCAGCTCATTTATCTTCATGGCATAGATTGTGCTTTTTCTGATGAAATAAGTGACCCAGGCTCACTGGGGTACTTGTGAGTAAAAGGAGGAAGAGACTTTGTTTATCCTCACATGAGGTACAAGGACAGGGAAGTCATTCCTCGGTGACTCCACTCTGAGTTCAGCAGGTTTTCTTCCTCGTTAGCCCTATCCCTAGTGCACATTGTCCTTGTCTACAGGGTAGATGAACCCCCTCCTCTTGGCATGCAGGGTGCCTCTGGGAGCCTGCAAACTTTCGAGGCTTTGTCTGTGTTTCCTGTGCAGGCTTTGAGCACACGATGCAGAGGGAGTCAGTTCACTGTGCAGCTTTTCCTTTTCCTGCAATAAGTCCGCTCTGTGTCAGGGATGCCTCAGGAAGGTAATAACTGAAGGGCCTTTTGTTTAATACACTGAAATTCATTTTCTCCCTCCTCCCACTGCTGGCTAGCTCTGAGCTACTGTGGCAGGCACTGCCAAAGAGACCCACAGCAAGTCCTTGTACCCTTTGCTATTCCACAGTGTCCCTGTATATTTCTCGACTGCCATTAGGGTCTTCTCTACAGCAGAAGAGTAATTTTAAAAAGAACTTGATATAACTCAGATTTTTCCTTCTGGAGTCTGATGAATTTCAGGCTACCACCTAGTGTTTCCATCCAAAGTATCAGGACGTGGGATGCTGGGGATGTGTTTCTTCTCCCTCAGTATCTTCTGTGTGGCAGACACTGCTCTAAAGAGGTTTGCAGAAGAAGTGAGCCTCTTTTCTTATCCTTCATCCAGTTTCCTTTGAAGAATTTAAAGCTGCAGCCAGACATGATGCAAAGTAACTCCTCATTTTGATCAGTTCACCTGAGTTTCATGTACATGCGGGTTTTTTCAGATGACTTATTAAGTCAGTTAATGTAAGGCAAGTACAAAACACTTGGGTGTTCATTGTGATGTCCTGGCTTTTCCTAAACCTTTAAAACACCTGATGATCCTTTGGATTGTATGTAGTATGTAAAAGCTCCAGAGTCTCATTGTCCTGCAGCTAAACAAACATAGCACAACCTACTTGTCAAATACAGCACATGCTTCATCAGTGTATTTACAGAAATCATCTGTTTGTGTACTATGCTGGGAAGTCTTGCTTATGATGTCCCTTTCAAAAATTAAAGGCAGAGTGTTTTAAAAAACAGTGTTTTTTAAAGTTGCCATTGCTGTATGCACATTTTGAGGGAGTGTGATGATTTTGCAATAGAGTATTCCCATTTTTCTTGCAGAAGGCTTTTTGCCAATTTTTTAAACCCTTAAGAGAAAATTTTTTGCAGGGGCTTGGTGAGAAAATGTTCTTTATTGTTTCAACATGTCTTGGGACAAATAGAAACGGGTCCTGAGGCAAGACAGTATTCAGAATTAAAATAATTCTCTCAAATATATTATTCCAAGATGCCGTCGATATTGGTGTGTTTCCCAAAGTGTGCATGGTATGGTTGTCTGTGTCCCCCTTCCTTTAAATGATATTGCCTTGTTCACTTGATTTGAAATGAGAGTAGATGAATTTTACCTTCATTTTACTCCCTTCGGACACTAACTTGGAGGTGTAACATAACATATTCTGTATGCTTGGTACTTTATCTGCTGACTGTGGCCCCTACACCAGTAACTGTTATTTATGGAACGAGGTTCATTAGTACCAAGTGACAGAGCATGGGTGGGTGCTTGGGTTCACCACCATGTGGCAAGAGACAGATCTTGCTATCTGTAGCTTCTGTGATAGCAGTGGGCATATTTGAAAAATTTTGGTGTTGTCACCCCCTGTGCCCCCTGTGGTGTCACAACACTGCATGTTTTTCCTTGCTGAAGGAGAACTGCTCCATCTAGGTTGGGACAGAGTTTCACAAAAACTGTGACTTGGACATAATATCAGAGGAAACATGAAAAGCAGAGCAAGCCATAGCTTGGAGCTTGTGCCTTTCAGGTGCTGTTTCAGACAGTTCAGTAGCTGAGGTGCAGGACAGGACCCTGAGGGATGAGTGACTTGCCAGGAGGTCAGCAGGAAGCGATGACAGCACTCCCCAGTTGGTTCAGTGTCTTGCTCTCCAGGACACAGCACTTGTGGAACAGAAAAGCACCACGTGCCAGTTTATCTCTGCTCTGTGCGTGTGCAGCCGGGATTCCTCAAAAGCACAAAGCACTGAGGAACCCAGGGCTCTGCCAGTGTACGGGACAGAAAAACACAGATACCTGGAATGGGAGAAGAGGTGTCTGTCTGGAGAAGCAGAGGGGCTGGGAAGTTTCCAGGAGGCAGTTCCAGGCTTGCTAACGTATTCTCCAGGGTGCCAAATAGTTCTGCAAAAGTCTGTGGTTGCAGCAGGAGCTGCTAACAGATATAGCTCATGGCTCTATTCACCTGTGACACACAAATGTGGTACGAGGAGCTGCTTGTAAATTGGATTACAGGTTTGGGGAGATTTTTTTTGTTGTGCATTGCCAAGTCCTGGCTGTTCCCTCTTATCACCTACAGCAGGGAAACTGCTCCGTGGGGACATTGCAAGTGAACTCCAAGGTCCCAGCACCATGAAGAGCCAAAGCCCAAGCCAAGTGCAGGTGACAGTCTGACAGCATGAAGTGGTGAGGAGGAGACAGTTAGCTGCATGGGTTTGGTAGCCTGTCCAGAAGGACTCGGCTCCCTGGATGGCCTTTGGGAACTGTATGGAGGTAGATAAGCATCAGTGAAGATGAATAATGATGCCACACAAGGTGAAGGAAAACAGCTTGCAGGAAAATGAGGTGTAAGAAGAACACTGAAAATAATGTCAGAAATAGTGTCTATTCCAGCCCTGTAGGTATCTGGCAATAAAAATGTATTGATTAGTTGACATTCTTGCTAACAGATGCTAACAAAGAGAGCCTGTACTAGGCTGATTTTTATACTGAATCATGGCTTGTGCACTGGAAACTACTGAAAAGAAATTCCACAGGTCTTATATTCATGTGGGCCCTGCTCCCATTTGTGCAGCTGAGCCTCTCAGTAGCAAACGGGGGCTGCTTCCCTCTTCTGCCACTCATAAACACCATCTACTTCCTTCGTGGCAAATCTCTGGCTCTGCTCTTCGTATTCTTGTGCATCTCTCTTCTGTAGCCTTTGGGGATTAGATGTGCCTTGCCTCTAAAACTTGTGTGTTAAAGGAGTGTCCTTTCCTGGTTCTTCCTGTGTTTGACCTCTTAGTGCTCACTTGCACTCGGAGATAATAATTCAGAGTGACCTAAAGTGTATTTGAACCATGCAGCAGAATGGAGAGCAAACAGCTCAGGCAGAAAGTGCTGGAGTGAGCACATCACTTCTGGGGGCTGATGGAGCAGCTGCAGGACCTGTGCCATCGCAGTAGGTGTGGTGCCTGCTGACTGCTGCAGTCTTTTCCTATCTCTATCCAATAGCTTAAGCTAAGAGAACTTTGGTTCATGGCTTTTTGTCAAAGTATGTGTATCTTTTTTTGTATGTGTATCTCGGAACAACCAACATGGTTCCTTGTCCAAGTTTTGAACTGTGCAGCCAAATTCTGTAGTGTTTCTTCAAACTAAATCCCTACTGGAGTGAATTTTTATTCAGTGAAGTGGTGGAGAAATAGTTCACTCTGATTCATGGCAGCAGAAATCCTTAATCCCGGCTGCTCAGGTGCTATTAATACCAGTCTTTCAGTTGCATTCAACTAACATTTTTGCTTTAATTCCTCTGAGGAATCTGTCTCTTAGATGCCTGAATTATAAGCTTGATCCCTATATAAGGTGGGCTTTGCTGTCCTGGAGGTTTGATAAGAAAAGCAGTTCTTTATGGGGTGATAAATTAAAGCTGCCTTTTTCCAGGTGTAGATGAATTGGATGGGTAGAGAAAAGTGGCTTTTTAATGCAGAGGCATGTGTTAGCTTAAACAAACAAACAAGAAAAAGAACAACTAAATCTGGGCATGAATTATAGCCTGCTTCAGATTTCAGTGTGTCACGTTTTGAATTGAGCTGGAGTACCTATGGCTTTTTTAAATTGCATTTGAACAAAAGTAAATACAAAGAGAAAGAAACCAGGACAGCAAAAGCCTGCAGGAAATTCCTCTACTGTAAACAAAGTCACCTTATGATTGATGTGAATGTACAGCCCCTTGTAAACATGTCTGTTTACTTGCAGGAAACCAGAAAGAACCCACATTGGGCACTGCTGATTTTATCTAGCTTTACTTAAATGCTTTTGGCTTCCAGTAGTCACTCTAGAGGGAGCACAGGAATGATGGCTGCTCCCTGGAAAACTTGAGTCTACTGTACTGTAAAATCTGTGCCAAATGCTGCAGATGGGCAGAGCTTCACAGGAAAGATTGATAGTAAATTTGTGGCTGTCCTGAACCTCAGCAGTGAACGCTTATCAATAGTGGATGTGGAGGATTCTTTCTTTGCGAAGGAGCTCTGGTTTTCAGTGCACCTAATGAGGGAACTTTATATCTCTAAAAAAGTAATAATAGCCCTGATCCTACATAATGAGGTTTCTGTAGGCTCCCATTGAAAATTCATTGTTCTCACTAAGATTGTCTGTGCTGCTGACATTGAAGAGATTTGTGTTGATGAAAAATGCTGTAATTGTTTGTGGGACATGTATTTCTTTAAGGTTTAGTCACATCTGAGGGTGAAACCCTGGCCATGGCGAAGGCCATGGGAAGCTGGTCATAGCCTTCAGGGGGTTGTGAGTCATGGCAAACAAATCTGGATTTTTCTTTTAATAGATATATCAGAGAAATGAAAGGGGTTATCAATTGTCTTCTTCTCACACCATTATGAAACTTCTGTGAGGAACCTTTATAAAAGGTTGCTTGTTGGTTTTTTTTTTTTTTTAAAAGAACATATTTGCACAGTATCAGCTGGCTCTTACCCATATACACACTGAATCCTGCAGAGAGCTCTAAGGGATCGATGCTATCATTATCTACATCATAACAGACATTAAGTCTGCTCCTTACCATAGTTTCTACTAATTTCCTCAGTACAAAGGCTACATACTCAAATTCCAGGATCATCCATAATTATGTGTTTTAGTGAGCAGACATTTATAATGCCTAAAAATTTAGTTCGATGTCTTGATTAAATATGACATTTACTCATCTTTGTGAAGACAATCAGTCTCCCCCTACAATTATGTTTTCTATTTTTGCACTTTTTGGAAGTCTCTGAGCATGTTATAATCAGGGTCATCATCTTGATAGGACAGTTGGGAGAACAATCCTAGTGGTTCCTATGGAGAAGTCCTAATGTTTCTGGAGTGAGTTTAGAGAAGAACAAAATCAGCTTTGAAGTTGCAGCTTTATGAGGAAACTCCAAAGCCTGAATATTGGCTCTGAGACACCTACCAGGAAAAAGAGTGACAGCCGCCATTTCTGGTTCCCTTCAGTGTAATGCCAAGTGTGAAATCTTTACCTTGCTGAAGTCAGCGATGCCAGTAAGAGTAATGAGCTGAAAGTAAAAGGGGAATTTTGACTAAATACAGGGAAAATTATGCATGAAACAATTAATGTAAACAGACAGACATAATAGCTGAATAAATAGCTGTCCAGAGGGTGGTACAGATTTCTGTACTTCGAAGGGAACTGAAGATCTGCAGTGCAGGTCATGTGGTTTGTGTGCTGAGGCAGAGCCAGGCTCCGAGCAGCAGCCCTGGTGCAGGGACACTGCTGTTCCAGGGGCAGGATGCTCTCCTGCTCAGAACTGGGCCATTTTCTCACTACTGGGGCTGCTCATCAGCCTTGTACCTCTTGAATCATGTGCTCTTCTGGTTTGCTAAGGTGGAGAGGACAAAACAAGAGGAGAATTTATGCCCGACTGAGAACAAACATTGCCTCATGTGGGTGGTTTTATACCTTGGAGGCCAATCCCTCAACTTTCTGACTTGCTTAGCCCCTTCTTTATTTCTGATGGGAAAACAACCCAGAAGGGTGTAAATCATGATGCAAGTCTCTCCACCCCATGTAAAAGTGAGAAACTGGAGCAAAACGGGGGACTGGCCACATGCATTCAAAGAGAAGAGACAGCAGAATTAATTTCTTCCTAATAAATTTGACACAGAGACTGGGAGCATGTTTATGAAACCCTATTGGAAAGTAGAGGAGGGTTTGTATCTTTGTTTTTCTAAAGTGCAAAATCAGGGCTGGTTTATTGGACCCATGGGGTTGGACAGTGTGTAGAAGGCCACCCATCTGGAAAGCAGCTGATCACTGCTGAAACTTTCTTCCCAGGCTCTGTCCCTTCTCTGACAGGGTGCTGGGGTTTTATGAGAGGCTGGCAGCAAGCCTTTTACAGACCGTAACTCCTTGTCTCAACAAAAATTGCTATAAATTAGCTGGAAAAAGGACCTGAGGGGATTGTCCCAATCTGGCTCAGGGTGCCAAGTACACAGTCAGCAATTTTAACAGAATAATTTGAGTTTTCAAATCAATTGTGTTTGGAAACGACCTTTACGGGAAATGGGCAAGTGGAAGGTAGGAGACAGGGAACAAGAGGAGGTTATTTCTAGATGTTGAAAGTATAGACGAAGTCTCTTCTCCCCAGAGACTTTTCAGGGTTTATAAAGGAAATCAGCTAGTCTTTCCTTCCCTGGGAGCTCTTATTTCCTTCAAGCTGAAGGTAGCTTCTATATAAAACTCGGACTTGTGCTTTCGACCTGCATATCCAGAACTTTATAGTCAGTCAGAAACTAAGCTTGCATGTGACCTTCACAGTGGATCCCATTTTCACAGTAACCTAGACCTAATGCATCTTGGAACACTCCATCCAACAGATATGGCCAAAACCTCGCTTCTTATCCAATAACTAGTCTGATACCTGGCTTGTATCCCAGAGTGGTTCTGCAATAAACAGGTCGGTTTAGAATGGATAGAGATGATCTTGAATTATCCACTGAACACGGCTGAGCAGTGTGTCTGGTCCTGTCAGCTCTTCATGAGCTGGGTAATCAGTGGGGTGATGCTACATCAGAGAAAGAAACTGACGAAGCTTTTCAAAAGGAGAAAGTTAAGTGCAAGCAAGATCTTTAATTAGTAATAAAAAGCTTTGTTCAGGAAATTAAGTATTTTGATGCACTATAGACAAGCAGTTACCTTATTAAATCCCCATACAGTGTTTCTAGGTAAATAAATGGAATACTTTCTGATGAAAGCTAATTACGCCTACATTCGTTTTGGAGCTTTTGGAAATATCAGTGAAATAGAAGCAAAAAAAAAAATACCATTAAAAAGGATCGGAGAGCAATTTGAGCTGAACATAAGAATTGCCAGAGCAAACTTTTGTGGGGTACTTTCACGTTTTGTAGCAAACAATTGGTCTGTTCCATTGCACACAAGTCTCATAATCTTGATTTTTGCTTTCCACAGTGGCTGAATGACTGAGCAAAGCAGTTTAGGAAAAGGATGGAAACCCTTTGGACTTCTCATCTTGGAGGGGGGAGGACATCACTAAGAAAATCAGAAAAATACTGGCTGTAAGCAGGGATAACTGCAGGAAGCACTTGGATAACTGGAGGACAGAAGGAGAGGAGCAACTGGCATCTTGCCTGGCTGTTGCCAGCAGTTACTGGCCATGTCTTGTTTGCAAGGGACAACAGGTCAGTGAAATGCTGGAGGCAAGAAAGCCCTTTCAGATCCCTCTCTACCAGAAGATGGCACCAGGTAGGCTGGAGAGGGTTTTGGGTGGGGACACTGTGGCATGTGGCTTGGAAGATGCTCTGTGAACTGTGAAGTTTTCTCAGTCATTTCTTGTTGTCTTTGAACTCAGCGTGGTTTATGGAGTGGTAGGGGCAGGCTGTTGTGAGCTTTGACATGGTGTGGATCAGCAGTAACGAGGATGTCTGGTGGATGAGGGTTTAAGATGCTTTTTTCCCCAGTCTTTTCCCAGTAATGTCCCTTCTGCCTTTAGCTGGAATGTGTTTCACTTGTGGTTTGAAATGCTGCTTGAACTGCAATAATTACTTATGACAACACCTAAACTCCAGTCTGGTTTACATAGGAATGTTGATGAGGATCCATGGCCCAGCCACAGCACAAGCCAGAAGGGCAACATCTCCAGTTGGTGCTATCCTTGTACAGCCTTTTGGACTGTAAACAGGTATGTGCCTTTTGTGTGTGTTAGTGCACCCTGTTAGTGTGCTAACTAATGCTGTGTGACTGCATTCTCTTCCACAAGGTACAACTGGGGAAAAGGCATCAGTAACAATTCATTGCAGAGGTTTGGATAGGCAGAAATTGCCACAGTTGAATTTGAAATAAAATTGTGGTGCTATTCGCAGGAACACTTGGAGCCTCTCAGAAATGTCAGAGAAAAAACACACTTCCAGTGGGTGAAATGTCATGGCAGAAAGCTTAGCACAAAATAAACCAAAACTTTCACCAACTTCCACCAGCTGGAGCTGTTACTGTAGCTGCCAGTCTGCCTTGGTTCAGAAATTGCCTGCTGCTGCTTAATCTGTTGCACTGGGGTTGAAAGACAGAGTGAAAAGGGAGCTTTTTAAGTTCTCAAAATGTATTATGTGTGAAAACATTCAAATATACACTTAATTTCAAACAAAACTGTTGAGAATCAGGTTTTTTGCTGTTTGCAGACATGCCAAGAACTCTGTACTCTCCTGCAACAGCAATTCTATAACTTAGTCTGACTGGGGAGGTTCCAACTCCTATTAAAAGCAGTGGAAAACTGCTGGTGGAAGGTGGATTGGGCTCATTTGGTATCTTGTTGAAATTTGTGGTGATATACCAAAACAGGAGAGAGATAACAGCCTCAGACTGTAAATTCGTTGGAGCAGGACTCTTGTTTGTGTGTGTTGTGTTGTGTTGAAGACATTTGTCGACACTTCAGAAATAATGAATAATGCCAGTGTGAGGAGGAAATCTCTCCACTCAACCCTTGGTGTTTCTGCTGCTAAGTGTTGAAAGAGAAACACAGAGCCCGGAACTTTGAAGACTTGGCAGGTGAGGAGAAGGAAAAATCTTTCCACTTTCCATTTAAATTTCAGCTTAATCTGCATTTGTTGGGTCTGGTAGAAATATCTGAGCTTTTAATTTATTGTTGTTAGTTTTGGGAAAATTTCTTGGGATGCATGGCATGAATACACCTTAGATATGAGGCAAGGTTTTGATTTAATTTCTCCTTTCATCTGTTTTCCATTACAAACCAGACTAATTGCAGTAAGATTCTCTGTGGTGAAAAATACTTGGGGCACTATGAATTTGGAAGTTCTCTCACTTTACAGTAACTATAAAAACAGTCAGCAAACAGGTTTCAAAATGATTTAGTATGTAAGGGAGCAAAGTTTTGTTGTCTTCATAGTAGCAGGATTTCACTGGTCCTATCAAATTTTCAAAGCTCTCAAATTCAGTTTATTCATATTTGTATAAAAGCTTCCTTGCACACTTGAGTTGCATTTATTCCTATTTTAGAGACTTATAAAATCGAAGCTTGAGCTGATGTGGCCCTGGTATTTGAAGTGCCCATGTTAACTGTCCACCATTTGATAGATAGGTGTGTTCATGACAGAAAACTGCTTGTTAAAAAAAAAAAAATTAAAAAATAAAGGGGGGGGAGGGGTGTGAGCTTTAAGCAGTGCTTATGGAGCAGGACCGAAGGAACCCTTTGCATAGTTTTTCCACTTGTGCTATAAATCTGGTCATTGAATGGTCCTGATTTTAAACCAACGCTGAAGCAGTGAAAGGCAAGGATATCTCCACTGCCAAATATAGTGTGTCAGGAGTTTGTTGACTTGGTGATACTTTTCTTTGGCTACACTTTCAACATTTTTATTTTATTTCAGATAGTGTCTTAGGCAGCAGTCACAGGATTTTAAGCTGCCATAATATGAAACTGGTATTGAATGTCTGCACCACAAAAAATAACACTGGGTTTCTATCTGTGCCTTATTTTGCTATTGTTTTGTTGTGGGTTTTGGGGTTGTGGTTTTGTTTTGTTCTGTTTGTTTGTGGGTTTTGGTTTGCTTTGTTGGGTTTTTTGTTGTTGTTGTTAGGTAAATATTTGAACCAACTTTTGCACTTAAAAAGATGAAGCAACTAGAGAACAAGAAACCTCTGAAGGGCACCACATGTTGTGTTTTATCCTAGGACAGATTTGTAGGGAAAGTATAGGACTGCAATTATCTATTCTTACGCATTAATTTCGTATTGTATGCCTTTGAGAAACTCTGGCTTGTAGCAAAAATGTCACATAATGTGTATTTGGTGTAAGGAGCTGGGCTGTGGTCCCGCTCCTTCCTTCAGGCATAGCAGAAGGTGACAGTCCTGGTGACTGTGAGGACTGTGACACACATGTGGGACAGTTCAGTTTTCCCTTTGAGACAGCTTGGGTCTACCTAGCTTAGCTTTCTGTTTTGCAAGATCCATCTGCATCAGTGCTTAACAACACCTGGGATCTTCAATGTAACCAGAGCAATGAATTCTGGCTCCTTTATTTCCACGAGAGATACTGGTTCTATACATTTTTTTAATGCATGCAAGTCTCTTTTTGGGGATCACCCTGTGGAAACAGGCTCCTGTGTACTTTGTGCTTATCAGCTCATGATTCGCTATTGTTCTGTATGTGTTGACATCATTTGTGTAGCTGTTGAGAGAAGCAGGAAGGGAGCTGAAATGCCAAGTGGATTTCAAAGTCGTTATCATCATGTGGAAGAAGGACAGTTGTCACATGAAATGTGACAGAATTGACAGGACAGGATCTTGTGGCTTAGTACTTCTGAAACACCAAGTAAACAGCCAGCAAATAGTTACAGAGGTGAGGAGAAAAGGGGTGTCAAATTTGCTGTCCTCAGGAATCTAGGCTCCCAGGATCCCAATGGGTGCTGCTGATTCTTTGAAAAAATCTTTTCTGCGTTGTTTGTATGAAAACATGTTGCTCCTTCTGCAGTCTCTTTGTTTGTGTGGCTGATTGGTTTTAATATTTATGCATTAAAAAACCCCAATTACTGGTCCTTATGTAGTGGAAAATTTGGTCTGAACTGTGAAGTGTGAATACATGTGTGAGCATTTCCAAGATCTGGGATTCTGTAATTAGGAGATTTTGGTCTAGGCCTGTCTCCAACTGTAGCTGAGCAAAAACCTTCCCACTGTAAACTTCCTTTTGCAATAGAATACAAAATCTCCAAAGCACATAAACCATAAAAAAACCCCCTCCAGGTGGCCTAATGAGTTGTCATTAAGAGACAATTCCTCACTCTTGGAGAATCTTGTATGGATCTTAAGCTCTGCCAGAAAAGAAGTATTCTTTCTGGCAGTATTTCCTATACACTGAAGGGCAGAGCCTCTTCTTTTGCTGGATGTTACACCCTGCCTTTCCCCAAAGAGCCAGTCCTCACACAGAGAGGATAATGCTCGTCTGGCACTGAGCTGCATCAGCTGAGGGGGTGAGTCCTTCCTATAGGGAATCTCTGATGGTGCTGGACTGGAATGTGTAAAAGGAGCCAAGAAACAGTTATGGGAGAGTAAAATTGCAGTGTTTGTTCTGGAGACAGGCAAGAAGGATATACACATACAAAGCAATCTGTGTATGCATGTATATGACATAGGAGAATACTTCTTAGGCACATGACACATTTGATTACATTAAAAATCCTTTTGTTCCCTTTTCTTTCCTTGCTTTTAATGTTGGGTAGTATGCTTGCTCAAGGGGAGACGGATGGAGATGGGATGTTAGATCTTCAAGCCTTCTCCAGAACTGATCAAGCTGATCAGATGCTTTTTCATCGGTTTCTAGGACAGCAGATTTTTTTTCCCCCTGTATGACATATAGATTGTCTTTGGGATAGGGAGCTCTAAGCCAGGCATCTGAGAAAAAGATGAAGACTAGGACTGTGTAGGAGATAAATGAGGAAAGAAAGTGAAATTGCCACCTTGATTTTTTGTTCTCCAAGGTGCTGTTGCCTTGATTGTAAGGGATAAGTTATGCATTTCATTGCCAGATCTTCACCCTCTCTCCTTCAGGGCCCATCTAGAACAGCCTGGTCCCTTCCCAATATTCTTTGGGCCTCCCTGAGAGCTACTTGTTACTAGTTTTGAAATCCTCTGCTGATTGCAGGACCAGCAGAGATAGGAGCTTTGTTCCCTAATGCTCTCCCTGCTCTGTGTCCTTCTGGGGCTCCACCTATCAACACAGAGGATGTGGCCAATTTGCTGGTTTCCACCCTCATGGGAAGAGCTGCTTGTACTGATGATGGTTTGCAAGTGTGGTGTTCCATGGTTAAATTATTGCTTCCACCTGTAATTTCTCATGCTCTGCCACACAGGGTGTTTAATAGCATCCTTGGGTTAACTCCATGATGATGAATTTGCTGAGACTGCACAGACTACTCATGTCCCTGTGGTAAGAAGCTGAGTGGTAAGGATTGATTTTAGACCTCAGTGCAGGATTAGGGTTAGGATTAGGGTTAGGGTTAGGGTTAGGGTTGGGTTCTTCCTTGCTTTGCCATGGAGTCAGCATGTGAGACCGGGCATCCTTCAGGGGAAAGCAGTAGAAGATTCTGTCTATGCCAAGTCGATGCCTGCATAGGCAGGACATGCCCCATGAAGCGAGTGGCTGGGATTCCCCCTGCTAGCCCAGGCTGAGGGAGGAATGCAGCCAGGCTCACCCTGCTCTGCCTCTTGCACTCCATGGTGGCAACGTGCAATGCGAGGGCCGCTTCTCTCTGGAGTTTTCTGAGCAGCTGAGAGCACAACCAGAATCCTTCCTCTCCCACTGGCAGATTGATAAGGAGGGACTTTCTTCCTCCACAGCTAAGTGTTGCTCTGATTTACTGCAGCTCTTCCTCAAGCACTTCCGGAGGTCAGAGGGCTGCAGACATCAGCCCATAATGGAAGACCCGAGGTCATGTGTAACCAATACCGGTGAACCTGGTGCCGTGCGGTGCGGCTGGAGTAAATAAAGCTTTGTAAAACCGCTCACTAATGTGACACGGAGAGGAGGATGGAAGAATAATGGATGGTTCTCATCAGAAGAAATATAGTGCCCAGTGGCTTCTGAAGTGAGTGTGTTTATCTGTTATTCTTGTGGGATGCTACCCAGCAGTGCAGCTGTGCTCTCTGAGGAGGCTCTGGGGGCCATGGAGGCTGAGGCTGCACTGCTCCTGCCCAGGCAGCCTTTCCTCAGCCCACCTTGCTCCAGCCTTGTTATTCACTGTCTGTAATGGAAACTTAGAACATTTCTAATGATGAAATAACTGCATTTTAGTTCCAAGATCATTGTAAAACTCCTGTACTGCAGTAACACTAATCTGTATTTGATGACCTGGAATCATTCATAATCAGTATAAATTAACCTAAGTTAGGCTGACTTTGATAAAATTCCGGATGGTCCTTGCTCCAGTAACATTTGGAAGCTGCCCACCTGCAATGACTGCTGGTAGAAGGAATTAAAATTGTGAGTATCCTGCGAGCAGAAGTTCTTTTGGTGGCAACTGAAGGACTGAGCAGCATGTGCAAGGAAGTGGACACAGCATGCAGTACTATATGTGCAAATGAAGGGGCTAATCCTAAAGGCAACAAGATTTTCTGCATTTCAGTGCAGTAAATCCCACTAAAATCCATGTCAGGACTCTCAGAGGCTGGCTCTGAGGCTCAGCAGCTGCACACCACTATCCCTGAGTGGCTGAGCAGCTGTGGACCAGGCTGCTGCAGGATTGTGAACAGGAGGTCTGAGAACCAGCCACCCATGTGCTATGTGAGCAGAATAGGGGAAGTGCCTGGGACAGGGGGTGGAAGAGCTCAAATGGTGATGGAGGTATCATTAAAGATACTGGTAATGACTGCAATGCTGAGTGCCTCTGCTTGGTGGTGCACTGTCTCTATGTCAACACCGTCTAGGACATCTGGGAAATCCCATCTTTAATGTTGTGTTCAGTATTGGTTGACCCATAATCAGAAGAGGTAGATTAATACTGGAGGAGCTACAGAGAAGACCTAAAATGATCAGGAAAATGCACCCTTTGTGGATTTTATATATAAAACTTGGCTTATTTTGTCTAGCAGAATAAATAACAGGGCTGTGGCTGTGCTCTGCCAGTACACTGGGATTCAAGGGGAAGCAGGTCACTCATTAACACTGAAAGATGGTGCTCTGTATTTTAGTGAAAGCCTCCTTAAAGACACATAAGTAAGTTAGAAACAGACCCTTGAATGGGGTTTTTTTACCCTCTTGGGCACTTTTGTAACCATCTGGCACATCCACTGGTTCTCCCCAGTTACACACCCACTCACACCCAATCTGCAGAAAATTTGCAAAATTGAGTTAGGCGGGATGCCTTTCCCTGGGCGTGGGACCTGTGTTGTCTTTGTAATCAGGATGGTGGGCCAAAAATCCCATGCAAATATATTGGGCTTTATTGGGCAGGATTTTTACATCTGAAAATGGGAACTCGAAAGATGGGAAGCGGTCTTTTAGAGTCTGACTTGAAAACAATAACCATGCTTAGCACCTCCATTCATCCAATAATCCTACAACAGGACCTGTCATCAAGTGGTACTCAGACCTGCTCGTGTCTGCTCCAGCTTCATTACTGGACATTAGGTCTATTTATACTGCTTTGAATGCTCCATGCAATTCAAGTCCCGAGGAGAAAGACAAGCTCAATATTCCACACAGCATTTGTTTGCCTGATGTTATCACCATCAGCAAAGGAAGTGATTTTCACAAGCAGCGGCGGCAGGGAGCCCCTCCTGGCATGGCCGTTGATCCTGTGGTGGCTGCACCTCGAGCGCTCGTGGACGACTCGCACCTGAGGCCCGTCCTGACAGCCCCGAGGTGATGACAATAGGCCTGTAAGGTAAACAAAACAGCGGAATAAAAAGTGCTGAAAGCCAGCAGCAGGTGAACCGCTAAGAACAAACCCCCATATGCCCATCACCCCGCCTTCAAGACAGGCTGAGCTGTGGCTGGGCAAAGCTTATCAGTTAGGTTAACACATGGTCCTCCCCCCAGCCCCAACACCTCCCTTCCCAACTTTCAACAGTTGTTTGATTACTTGTGTGGTACAGCTACAGAGAAGAAATTATTAGCTGCCCCTGCTTCCTCCTTCAAACAAAACAGAGGAAGCAGCTCCACTGGGGCTTTGTACAGTAGCCAGGTGCTGTTGGGTGGTTGGTCACTGCTCTCTTCAGGAAGGTAAATATTGGGCTAGAAGCAATTACAGGTGTGTTCAGAGGAGCAGCACATGGTCTGCAGCTTTCACACCCTCACAGGAACCCCAGCATGCATTTGCATGTCTCCCACTGGACCAGCTCTTGTTGGCTTGTCTTCACCAGCAATTGGCTCCAGTGTCAAGTAAACATTTGGCTCTGACAGTTGGAGAGATGGTGCACATATGAAGGTGCTCTTTGCAGGGGCTGAAGTGGTGTTTATCTTTTGGTTCAACCTTGTTAATAACAGCTGTGTTAGGAAGAAAGCAGACAATCCAGCTGAGATGACCTGTGCTCCAAAGACCACTGGTATCACCAGGACTGTGTGCACTCCAACAGTCTCTGGAGCATATTCCTCTCCTGTTACATGCTGCCAAGTGCTTGCTTTACTTCAGTGGTATTTTCAAGGAAGATGAATGGAATGAAACTCTGTAAGTTTTCCCTATGGCAATATGCTTCCTCAAGCGCCTCTTACCTAAAAGGCTGACGGCACCTGGCTGCAGAGGCAGTGGGTTGCAGTAGAAGGCTTTCCTTGAGGTGGAAGCAGTGATTCTTAGAGATAGAAGACAACCATTGTCAGGATTTGTGTGTCATTCAGTCTGTGTGTATGTGTGATGGCAGTGTGTACTAGCTGTTACCATGTTTCACTGCTGTGGAAGGAAGTCCCTTGCTCCATGGTGAAGAGTTGTGCAGAACCTGGATAGCAACTGTTAATATTAAGGTATCAGCCCCTGCCTGTGTCATCTGTATGAGGCTACAGCAGACAGACCCAGCACAGAGAGCTGACAGGGTAAACAGGGAACCCAGATAAAGTACTGCAAAGGGAGCAGAGGCACAAAGAAGTGGAGTTAACAGGGTCAAGGTCACACAGCAGGTCAGAGTTGGGCCAGGTCCCCTGGGCCCCAGGCCACCGATTCACTGCCCAGTATGGCTGGCAACCTCACACACTCCCTTCTGCAGCAAAGACAGACATGCTCTGGGAAACTGCTTGCTGTTTTAACAGCTGCAAGCTTTGCGCAGAATACATTCAGGTTATGTGATGTGTTCTTCCAGCTTTTTAGTAGGAAAATCCAGGCAGCACAATGGAAATTCAGGATCTTTTTGGACTAGCTTAGCATAGTGTTAGAGCAGGTTTGTGCTTGAGCAGCACTGTCCATGCAGTCCAGAGTTTCATGAATTGGAAAAAGAAGGGCCACTTCATTGCAGCNATCTGAAATACACAGATTATTAAAGCTTCTGTGAATCCAGATGGTTCTTGGGGATGGCAAGGCAGGGAAACCTTTTAATATTTTGTCCCTGCCAGATACCTGGGTGGTATTGCCCAGCGATGACAGGAATAGAAAGGGCCCCATTTATCATCTCCTCTGTTTTTTCTTTTTATTTACTTTCCTTTTAAAAACACATTAAAAAAATTAATTCAGTGCTGGGGAAAGGTGACAGATTAACAACCCCAGAGATTTCAGCCCTCTGTTTATCCTCTGAGCAGAGAGCTCTGAGCCTTCCCAGTGCTGCTCCGGCACTGTGCCCCAGCCCTGACCTTAGGGAGCAGCTCCCAAGGGAACAGCTACCCATCCCTCCAGCCCCTCTGACCTACAGGAGCCACATCCCCTTGGATGGAGCAAGAGGTGCTGCTGGCAGTATGAATCTTTGCCAGGGACTCCTGCAAGTGAGGAGACAGATGATCCTCACCTGGACTGCTCAGCAACAAGTTGTGTTTGTGCAGGGTGGCTCTGCAGGGGTGTTACTCCGAGTCGTTCCATGCCACATTTTGACGTCTCAGTCCACTTCCTGATCTGTGGTCTTCTCCCTGCGAGGAGGGAAAGAAAGCTAATCCTGTGAGGTCATGATAAAAAAGGCCTTTGGGATGCCCAGGTATCTGTGGATGGTGCTTTTGATCTCGCTGAAGTGTGGTTTTGACAGTTTGGGCATTTGCAGCTCCAGCCAGCTCCTGGAGAATTTTTAGATGCACTATAATCATGTGGTTTTATTTAGGGAATAAACATGCTACATGGATCCTAGCACTAGGTCTCCAACTTTGAAAAGGTAAAATTCATTTCCCATCCCTCCAGCCTTTCTCACTGTCATACTTGGTTAGATTTTGTTTGATAATTCTCACTATGGATCATTTCAATTTCCCACCATAAAGGCCTTGTGTAGTTACCTTTTCATCAGCTCCGGTGTTTGGAATAACCCATTGCAAACTAGGTATTTCCCTCTGCCATAAAGCTGGAGTGTTTGGGAACGGAGAGCATCCTCCACAAGCCAGTCACATGGGTCAGGATGGGGGTGGCACTGAGGAGGATAATGCTTCCCAGTGCACACAAGCAATAGCTCCTTGCAATTAGTAATGCTGCCACTGCCCCCTCCCCTCACTCAAGAAGTGACATTCCAAGACATGCATTTGGTGTTTGAACTACCCTGTCTCCTGGACCCAAGGGACAGGGGCTGGGACAACTCTGTGGGAGGCCCTGGTGTTGAATCCATTTGGCTGGTGTGCCCAGGGGGCCTTCTATCATCACCTGCCTCCGTCCGAGCGAAGGCCTCTGCTGCACCAGGTGGTGCTCAGGAATTTTATCCAGTGTGAGTTACTCTGGGAAGAAACTCCTCCCTTGCTTTTCCGCCTGTGCTATCAGACGATTGACCCCATTCCCCCTTTTTGCTGAAGGGGCAGAAATTTGATAATGGCCTTAATTATATCTGAACGTTAAACAAATGCTCTGGATCATCACTGCTGTATCCACTTGCCCATAATTACCAGGACTGGACATGGTGGCTTCAAAGGCCACCCAGTTATCATTTATGTTTACTATAAACACAGCAGCTGTTTTGGGTTACGAGGGTGGTCATTCTCCTGGAATTTGATGAGCCAGACCCTGAAATTCTCACCTGACACCAGCTCTCCCCCTTCTCTCCTTTCCTTCATGAAAAAAATAATCAGTATGGGAATTCTCTATGCTGCCTAAAGAAGGGGAGAGGATGGGCTGTGCTCTGTACACCTTTGGGTTTTGCAGTTTCTCCAAGCTCCGTCTGAATTCCAGTGAACTGCTCTGTGTTTGTGGAGCTGTTCCACATTTGCTCATTTGGCAAGTCACCAACTACTCAAAAAAATTTGGATTGAATCAAACTTAACTAAAGTGTTAGAAACTTCTGGGGTTTTGATTCACTTTGCAAAATAGGTGAAAATCCACTTTGCAGTCATGCAAATTGATGTGTCTTATGATGTGTGAGCTCATAGACCTCACACTGCTCTGTGCACAGGAGAGCTCTGGGTTTCAGAGCTGTGGCTGGTGGTGTTCTGGATTCTGCTTCCTTAAGAGGGGACATGCACTAGAGCTTAACCTGTGCCACTAGGAGTGAGACTGTCCTGTCTTAATTCAGTGAGAGTTTGAGAGCTCAGGACAGGTTGATATTGACCACGGCTTTGGTGTAATCTCTACAAGATTATAAATTGGTAACTCACGATGGCAGCAGCAGAGTGTAATTTATGGACTGCCTCTTACCGCCTTTTGTGCCGATGCAATGGAACTTACTTGCTCATAGTTCAGCCTGAAGACACAGGACTTTTCCAAGTTTTTCTCTTAGTTGAAAGTATTCCATCTGGCAGAGATTTTAAGAAATGCCATCAGGGTGGGTTTTAAAACTAGTTTGTTGCTGTGTAATCCTTCCTGATTTTTTGTTCTTACTGATTTTTTACCAGAGGAAACTCAAGTTCAGTGGTTACAGAATGGACTGTAAACACAGATGGACCGACAGGGAACCAAAGGACAGCAGCGTGTTTTGCTGCTGTGATAGCACCACTTTATGAGAATTGAATTGTAACACGGGGAAATTTCACACCACTTGGGGGGATAAAGCTGTGCCCATGCTCAGTTCTACAGGCTAAACACAGACTCCTCCTTCAGGAAGAGAGGCACAAAGGAGCCACTGCTGTGCAAGGCTTGTGCTTTCTCTGAGTGGAAACAGTGCATTCAACCTCCCCTCCCTGCTTTCTGTCCCTGGGAGCAGTTCACAGAATGGCAAACCACAGCAGCAGGGGAAGGGGGCTGGAGATGTGCAGCTGCTTGGCACCTGCAGCCTGACTGCAGGTAATGTGGTCTGGCTCAGTTATTCATCACTGGGAAAAGATGCTTCATCTTATCAGTAAAGGGAAGAGCAAATTGGCTCAGTTTTGCAGCAGGTAACACATATCAGGATGATGTATTTATAAGGGAAGGAAAGAACAACACAGCCAGTGGCTGTTTATTTTTTCATGAATTACAAAGGCTAAACAGACTAAACACTCTTTCACTCCAGAAAGAAAAGCGGTGCCAGTACATGGAATTGAGAAATTCTGTAAAGTTCAGACCATTACATTGTTCTCCTCCCAATCAATAACTGAGATAAATCATAGCCTCCAACAATAATGTTCATGGAAAAGCTCTAGAGAGACAGCTACAAAAACAGCCTCGTGAGAGAAAAGCTCTTCTCTAAGACTCTCTAAAAGCTATGTTAGCTGATGTTGTCATGCTATGGCAAGTGTATGTGTTCTGTGATGGGTGGCATGTAGATTATCAGGAGTTTGTGTGTTGTCAGTATTTGCAAGTGAATGTGTTTCATGTAAATTGAGAAAGATATGTTACACATCTGGAACATTGCCTCAGGTTTCTTGCAACCTCCAAGGCTTTTTGGCTGTGAACGAGGGCCAGGGGTAGTTAATGTCATGTTCTCAAGGTGAGGATTTCAGTGAAGTCCCCAGAGGACTAGAGAGGGATAAACGATGCAGTGCTCTCCTGCACTGATACAAGTTCAAGGAGAATAAGGAATAGGCAGCTGAAAGGATTGATTATAAGAGAAAATGTTAAAAAGGCAAAATTAAAAAGTGTCTAGTGATACTGTACTGCAAAATGAACTTCAAGTAGGAGATAAACATCAGAGAATAGGTTGCATAGCCTTTGCAACATGACAGAATGTGTGCCCAAATATTTGATTTTTTTTTTCATTTTCAGCCTTTGCAAAAGCCAAAAGCCAGATCAGACACATGAAATGTTACGCTTGTTCTCAGGACCTGGCCCACCTCCTCTTTAGCCCTCAGCCCTCCAGCCCTGTCAAATTGCGAAGGATCAGCTGGAGCAGGTGTCAGAGGAGATGTATCAGTGCAGAGTTCTGTTGGGGTTTCTCAGAGCAAGTGGCAGGATCTCTTTTATCACACTGAGCCTTCTCCTGTCAGCAAAGCAGCCAGATGAAATTTCCTTCTCTGGAGACCCCCTCTCTGTTGCTGTGTAGCCAAAGGATTTTGTAGGCTCTTTTACTGGTTTAACTCTCATCAGATTTGCATCATTATTCAGGCCTAGGAAAAAAAAAATACAGCTGCCTTTAAAATAAAAATCTCTCCACAAAGCATATGAAGAACTTCTGATTTTGACATGTTTGGAAATATTTTGGGATATTTTGCTTCTGAACATTTGGAAAGTACAGACTGAGCTGTTTTGTACTAACTTCTACAAATACTAAACATCTGGCTCGGCTGACATTGCTTTAGGTATTCATTCTGAGTCATTTAGTCTAGAGTGTGTTTGAACTCATAAAGAGCAAAGGTGTTTTCTATATTTCAATAAATGTGTTTTAAGTGCAGTAATGGTGCCATGGGTCCAGGTTTGGAATGCTCCAGGAAAAACCTGGAAATAGAATTTCATTTCAGTCGTCTATAAAAAGCAGTCTACTGGGAACTTTTGAAGGTTCAAGTTTAGTTTTTTTGAGTGCTTTAATTTTGGTGCATTTTCATCTGGATTGTCTTTATTTCCTACCCATTGAGATAGGTGAAAGATTGCTCAAGTGTCAAAATGAATTGAACATGAGAATTAAACCTTCCCCCATAACTTTTGTTCTTTCAGGTGGTTTGTACTTTCAGAATTAAAAAGGTCTACATAGGGGAAGAATAATGAATTACAAACTGAATCTGGCAATCGGCTTTAGAGGGTGAATGAAGAAGACACAAAAGGTGCAGCAATGGTAGTTCTGAGGTGCTGATGTGTCCTTGGGATGGTCTTCTGTGGTTCTTGTCATAAAGCAAAGCAGAGGGGTTTTGCTTGTACTTCTTCTTAACTATGTCTTTATGGATATAGTTAAACACTAACAAAGGGCAAGAGAAAGACCACTAAATGAGAAAGCAGAGCATCCTTGGTGGTGATGAGCCAGCAGGACCTCTCTGTTTCAAGGCTGTGAAAATGATGCTGAGAGCAGGAGGACTGAGCTGGTACCCTGCCATACCTTATTTGGGATGCTGATTTGCACACTCGTGTTGCAGTCATTGCTGAAATGTGCAATAAGACAGATCAGCTACTTGACAGAACATTAGGCCAGGATGAAGAGAGTGTTAAAATGAAGAGCTCCCCTTGCAGGCTGGTCAGGCCTGGCATCACAGAGGAATGTGCCCAGTGTGAGTCCAGCTGCACACTGCTTGTTTCTGCCCTCAGCTAGAGGGCTCCAGCACCACCAACTCACAATGTTTGTCTTCCTTGCAGAGCATTGCAGAGCAGGAATTGTTCCTAAAGTATTGTGTCCTTGATGTAGCCAGGATGCAGCCCTTCCATAGCCTTTGATTCGGGGAGGCTCAATGGCTCTTGCAAGAAGAACTAGGAGGAAGGCTGGGAGCTCAAGTTGACAGCTCCTACCAGAGGCAAGAATTGGCTTGTATTCATTTGATTTATTGTTTTCTCTTCCATAAATATGTTAGGAAATTCTTGCACTGATTTAAAACAAACAAACTTTCCCTGCTGAGTGGGAAATTCAGAATAGCTGAATCTCTATCCAGAGCTGTTATTCCAAGCAAAGAAATTGGTATTTATTATGTGGAGGTCTTTATTAAACATATCTGATATTGAAAAGAAAAATGTCAAGTTTTTATCTGTAAAAAAAAAAAAAAAGTTGCACCACGGAGCTGTCAAAAGTAACATAAAGGAACAGTCTCACAGCCCAGCTACAAACACATTTACAAACGAATGGAAGGACAGTCCCTGGAAATGCCAGGGTTAATAATATATGGATTTCATTTAACTTTTTTCATTACAGCTTTTAAAAAACCCTCTTAGGTTACAATAGAGACAATAAGGTTTGAGGGAAGAAAGCAGCTAAAAAGAATAAAAGAGAATGTTTAAGAGAAACACAGGACTGAGATATGTTTATTGGTCTGTATGAGACGTGTCCAGCTGGAATCAGCATCAGCAGTCACCCTGACGGGTGCTATTCCAGTGATGTCTCTATTCAGATGGGATTAGACGCCTGTCTGGCTGCTGGCTGAAAAATCATTATTTTTAGTGCCGTGTCCCTCTAGTCGGTTTTCGTTCCCCTCCTGATAATGTGCAGTTGGGATACATTTTATCTTCCCCCTCCCTGTGTACCAGGTTTTGAACAAATAGAATTCTCTCTGGTTGTTAAGCGGTTCTCCCTGGCCCTTTTTTCTCGTTTCCTACCACAGGGTGATGGATTTGGTCATTTCTAAGGACCTTCCCAGCTGTTTTGGACATGAAGACAAAAACAAGCTTGGAGAGATTCATTGATATTATGGAAGATTAGCCTGGGAGTTTAAGGATTTCTTTCAAAAAGAATTTTTTTTTCCAGTTTGACTCTTTCCTGGTGTGCATGACTAAAACACCCATGATATGGGATCAGTGCAAAGGCAGAGGGATCTAACCCTCAGCTGCTGTAAACCAGCATTGCCCAGTAAAATTCACTACAAAAGTCCCCATGTTTACACCTGCTGGCAAACCACCCGTGACAGAGGCTGTGTGTCTGTCAGGGAACACACACAGCATGGCATCATTCCCTTGCTGGTTTTTCATCCAGAGCCAACAACAGGGAAGGTGGCAGTCTCTTCTCTTTGAGCCAGGGCTCCAAGTGTGGCAGCTAATTGGTGGCATTTGTTTTTGCTCTGTCCTCCCCCTGCCCTGCTCCTCATGGAGCAGGGCGAGCTCTCCCAGCAGCACTCGGGCTATGGTTGGAGGGCATAGCTGTCATTCCATTAGGCTTGGCTAGGCCTGCATTAAAGCATGTCATACAAATTGAGGGGATCCAGCACATTGACAGACAGATATTTAGCATGTAATTGCACTGAAAGTGCAGCACAAAAGCTCTGGGAGGTGGGAGACTGGAGGATTTGGATTGCATGAGATCTAGTTGAAGTGAGGTTTGGACTTTTTTCCAAAGTGCATTTGAGCTCTTAACAGGTGTGATGGTAAGGCACAAATATATCATCCCACAGCCATTGAGGCACTGTGTT
Organism: Regulus satrapa; assembly: GCA_013396955.1. NCBI lineage: Eukaryota > Metazoa > Chordata > Aves > Passeriformes > Regulidae > Regulus > Regulus satrapa. Next base: position 85,831 of record VWZN01014450.1, on the reverse strand, counting down.
AGTCCTCTTCTAGCCTGCTTTGTCCCCTTGAAGAAATCCTGTTTGAGGCAGTATCTGTTATAGACCAAGCAAAACCATCCCATGGGCTGGAGACAGCTCCCACATGCTCCTACTTGAATCCATTTCTCAAGGGAGGCTGACCTGCACATCTCTGACCCTGCCCCTGCCTGACACAGCCTCCTATCCCTCAGCCACGCAGCAATGAATCCCAAACCCCTCATGCACTACAGCTTTCTTATCATAAAGAAAGAACATAAATTTAACATTTATCAATTTGGCAGCATAGGAAAAGCATAATTTTAATTTCTGGCTTTAGCATTGGTCATTAAGGACCAATTCCAGTTGTGCTGAAACTCTTGTTTCCAAGTGCAATCAGGTTGTTTGTTACTTGATGCTCCTGATGCCATTCTGCACCCATCTGCCCTACTAGGGCTTTTAGGAGCCAAGGCTTTTAGGAAAGGCATTGGGTCTTAGAGTTCAAAATTCATTAGTGACTTTTACTAAGACTGTTCATGCTCCCAAGTCATGTTCTTTTTAAAAACTTGGCACTGAGTGGTTGTCAGCTGGTGGCATGCCTGGGACATAGGCCCCAGGTTTGCGGGCCCAGATGCTTCTCTCACCTGCATCTGCCATTCCCCTTCTACAGGTGTTCCTAAGGACTGAGCATCAGTGTCTGCAGACTCTGTGACTTATCTCAGGCTGTAGCAGAGCTGCTAAAGTAAAAATCATAGACTGACTTCAGAAAAAGCATCTGAACTGGAACATGCCCAAATAATCCCTCGGAGTGGCCTGAGAGGAGAGCTGTTCAGACTTATTTTTTGGCCATGGTTATATGATGTGACTGAAAAGGGAAGGGATCACTGGCTTTTAAGTCTGTGTGGTAGGGCAGGTTCCAGATTAAACTGCTTATGTCAACTAATAGGGAAATAACTGTAAACCAGTCACTGGTTCTGTGCTGGAGTCAGGACCGATGGTGAGAAAAATAAGTATTGCTTTTGGGCTGCTTCTTTGCACCATACCTCTGCTTATATTGCTTTGGTGAACTGTACCAAACCACTCCTCAGCTGGAGATTGTTAAAACTGGACTTATACAAAGAAGCTATTAAAATAGGCTACTGAGATCTGATTCTGAGTTTACAGTGAGCTTTACTGATGTTTAGAATTTCTAAATCTATGGTTTTTGAACCTAGTTAGAAAGCAACAACAAAGGGATGGAAAAGGGTGGAAACATTTTAATTAGGATATTTCAGGGGAAATTACCAGGCTGTGGAAATCTTAATTGAATTTATTAATTTACACCAAGGGGTCGTCTCTTAACTCCTAGCAGCAGCTGAGCAGAGCCAGAATTCCTCAGTGGTCAGAGCCCAGGACTGGGTCTGGAGGTGTGTGTTAGGTTCTGTACACACACATAAGAGGGGAATGTTCCTGTCACTGCACAGCCTATCTGGATGATATAATATTGTAAGGAGCTGGGTGGAATGTAGCAACAAGCAGTGTGATTGATCATTGATGATAAGCTCTTGTCATGTTCACTTGATTTAGATTGTTTTAAGTGTATCATTTACCAGTGTACCATTTACTGTCTCTGTGAGAGAGAGAGGAGATTCCACTATCAAGAGAGTTTTTTGTAAGAAATGTGTTGTTTAGTGCATTGATTTTTTAATGCCCAATCTGAGAGTTTAAAGGGATCTAAATTCTACATGTGCCATGTTGTCCAAAATAGGAGGACACACCTGAGAGTCTAGATACACAGATCTCTTCCTTGTAAAAGCTTTTCTAAGAATTATGGAAGAACTGTGAGTAGGCAGTGCAGATAGTTCTTGTCCAAATGGGCACATCCCAGGGATGTAAGCAATGATGGGACATACTTCAGTCCCAGCTTATGCCAGGTGAGTTTGCAGCAGCTCCATTGACTAGGATATCAGGATTCAATTTATTCCAGTTTAACTGAGGTCACAGGGGCACTGGAGGATTTCTCTTGTGCTTGAAGATCACCCTGAAGGAACAGTGCCAAGCTTTTATAACATGGACATTACTAGTGCGGGGCTGCTGCTCTGCTGTTCACAGCCACACCTTCTGCTTCCTCTTTGTACAGCCCAGGCCCAGGTTGCTGTCAGGGAACATGATAAAGGAATAAAGCTGCAAGTGGGATCACGTTTCCCTTCACTCCTTGTGAGTATGTGTGTGCGTCTTTGTTTTTTCTGTGCTGTAGCTCAGGGGGGCTCGTAAATCTTGGAGACGACTGTGGATTTTTTTTTTCTCCCCCTTGTATGACTGATTGTGCGAATTTATGTGTGGTATTTCTCTCCCCCAACCTCACTCTGTTAAAACGAGACAGGAGGCCAGTAAATTTGCAGTGGGAGCTGTGCAGGGTTATGGGTCCCTCACCACCTCCTCTTTGCAGCCTGAGGGCTGGCTGTTCCTTAAAAGATAATGATTTTTGTCTTTCTGCTGGGGGTGGGATGCTGTTTGCAGTGTTCTAGTTTGCTGAATGAGCATGCTTTGACCCCCAGCTTCAGCACAGGCTGCTGTTAAAGAGAAAGGTGCTTTTAGGGGAAAGTTACACTTCCCCAGTGTGGGGAAGGGGAAAATCTTGAGGTGTGGGTTAGAACAAGGTATTCCAAAGAACACTCTTAACTCAGTGCTGAGACATGTCCAAGAACCCAGTCTCTTATTTCCTGCCCAAACTGCAGTGACTGAGCTAGGAAGAAGAGTGTCAGTGTTTCTGAAGTCTGTTGTGTTACAGGAAGAAGCAGAGGGTTTGAAATCATTGAAATCGTGGAATCATGTCATAAAGTTATTTGTGTCTACTTCTAATTCCTGAAATATTCCCAAAAGAGGCCCTGCCTGTGTCCCTTTTCTTGAGTGGAAGGATGCCCTGCACCCAAGCAGTGTTTCTTGCCTTTCCTCTGACTTCAGCTCTATTAATCCCACATAGCTCAAGCTGTGACTGGGAAATCCAACTTCAACTCTGAAAGCCACCTTGAATTTGAACTCCAATAGGAGTACTTCCTTTGAAGAATAAGTTGTTGTTTTTATAGCATTTCCAGGTTTATTCCAGATTTATTCCAGTAATAATTGCTTTAGTATCAGCAGCAAAACCTGGAAATTCTGGTTCCTTGTTAGAGTTAAGAGGCAAAATAATAATTTAAGGTTTCATCTCCACCATGTCACATGGCCCAGCTTAATCAGTTTAAAATGTTCTAAAACAAATCTGGTTTTAGCTAAGCTTATTAAATGCATTCAGTGAACTACATCTGTATCCCTGGGTGATAACACATCTCATGCACTTTAGAGTTAGAGCTGTTCCAATAATCTGAGCCAGTTCCAGCCTGTGCAGGAGCACAATCAGACTTTTGTGCTGCTGTCCAAAGCTCCAAGTAGACAGTTAGGACTGAGCTCCACCTGGGACAGTGAGGAGCTGGGTACACTGGGTGGGATGGGGGAGCAAGTGAGTGTCTGTGAAGGCTGGGCTTGGGACACTGGTAGCTGTCAGGATTTATAAGGAGGTCAGATAGCACTGAGCTGGTTTGTTTGTTTCAGTTTTATCCTTCTGATTTGGAAATAGCAAGGGTTCAGGGCCAAAATCTAGGACTTCCGTCCTGCAGGTTGGTGCTTTGTTCCTTCCATTAGGACACACATCAAAACTGATCGATCAAAAATTATGTCTTGTATTAAAACTCCAGAGTGAATCGAAGTGTGGGCAGTAGCCTCTCACAGCTGTGTCTCTGTGTGAGCCCAGAGTGCTGGGTCTGTACAGTCCTTAGGTCAGATTCCTGTCTTGGCTCTGCCCTGGGTCTATTATCAGAGTGTGTTCTGTCTCTAAACCCTCTGGGTGACATTTTAGAAGGCACCTAATGGCCAGTTGCACCCAAAATGTCCAGGGAGAAGTGACTTCCCAGGACACCTTGGAGCTCCAAGGCCTTAGGTGCTGCCTTGGAAGTGTGCAGGTAACAGTGCTCTGCAGCCAGGCCAGACCGATTGAACACATCTGAACTCTGTTATCCTTCCAGAGCATGAGGCTCACCTACCCTGGGAGGGATTTGGTTGCTGGAAGGACCATGCAGACACTCATAAATCTTCAAAGTAACTCTGAAGCAGCTTTGTTGACAAATTGGCACCCACCTCTCCCCCCACCTCGCAACATGACTCTCACACTCAGGGCTGCTAAGAGCTATTTCAGGCCCCGTAACAAATGAAATATTCATCTCCCCTTTGCCCTGGCAGTTGCCTCCACACCACCCTTTTCCCTTCTTGCCAAGCGGAGTTCTTTAGCACAAAACCCCTAAGCCAGCAGTGGCAGCTGCAGGGGACAGGAGCAGGCTGGGTGACTGCCACTCTGCAGCCCCTGGGTGCCCCTGAACCCTGGCCAGGCACCCATTCTCTTCACATCTCCCTTTGACTTCATGGCCCACTCACTGCTGCTTCAGCCTGGCTGAGAACTTGGCTCCAGATTTTCACCTTGTCATCCCTCCCCATCAACAAACCATTCCTTTTGTGTGGTACATGATCCAGAAGTCTCAACTGCTCGTTGTGTCTCTTCCCATCCCCATTTATCAAGAGCTGGGGCACCCAGGGTCCATCCTGGGACTTAGGCAAAGGGGACCTAAAGGGCTGTCGGGTGTGAAGTGTGTGTTTAACAGATGCACTGAGAAAGAAAAGATTTTATTGGTCACTGTGCTCCATGCCATTGCAAAACACCAACTTCTGTATAGCCTGCAGAATGAAGACAGCAGACTGACTTTCTTTGAAGTTTTTTCTTTGACTTTATTTTTTTTTCCCTCTACAGTGCCAAAATGCTCTTAGATACACATATACCTTAAAAGCAACGATCTCCCCTTCCATTAGCCTTAGTTAAGGCCTTTCTACAAGCTTTTCATTTTGAAAAGACAAGGAAAACCAGAAAAGGAGAATGAGCCCAGGACAATCAGACATGGTTCTTGTGACAAAAAAAAGTAAATTGAATTTTAGTCAAGAAATGTGAGAGATTTAGAACAATACAGTTAGTACTTAGTGGAATAGCTGCCTGACAAGTAGGTAAAACCAGGGTAATCCTCCCTCAGTACGTAAAGCAGACACTGAACAAGAGCAAAGAAAATAGAGAGCAGGCTCTTTGTTTGACAATTTAAATCCTTAGGGTACAATAGTTGTGTTGAGCAGCATCAAGCACACAGCAATAGCCATGAGTGACTGTATAATAACTTTCACTGTGGGACATGAGTATAACCTATCTAACACCAGTTAGTGCCACTGTGGATGCAGCCATTTCTCTTGCCAGTGCAGTGGTGCAAGAGTTGTCACTGTGTGGCATCAGCCAAAGCTCTGCAAACCTGGGACAAATAAAAATTTGCAGGGAGGAGCAGAGGCAGACAGCCTTGTAATAATTTAGGAATATTATGATATTCATAATTTCTTCCTTTATTATGGAAGCAAGTGATGACTGCAAAAACTAAGCAGGCTATAGCCCCCCGATACTGCTACATGTGCTGGTGCAAAACTCCTCTGAAGTTTCATTTTTAGAAACTACCTGGGAGGAACATACTGTTCTCATAAGAAGTTGGGTGTCAGATGTAACAGCAGTATTAGGTAGCCCAGCACAAAAAAATATTAGCCCTATAAAGCCAAAGACTATTCAAGCATTTCAATCTCAAATAATTGATGATGCAGCCAGCACAAATTAATTTAGCAAAATATGTTTGTTTTTGCAAAATAAATGCTGCATGTCTGCAATGCTTCTGAAGGCCAGATTCTCAGAAGGGGAACCACAAGCTCACTCACAGAATAGCACATAATTGTCTCAGGTAGGACTATTTTCTGCACTTGCCAGTCATTTTAAGCCTCACATATGGGTGGCTGCCTTTGTCTTCCAAGTGCCTGCTTGTACAATGAGATTTACCTGTTGTCTTATGACAGACAAGTGATTAACATGAGAAAGACAAGTTGGATCTGGTGCTGAACTTCCTGCATATCTCCCTCCCTGCATACCCTCACACACTTTTCCTCAGAAGCAAAAGGAACTGTCTTTGCTCCTGGTTAATCAGAGGAAAACATTTGTGATGGAGCTTGACTTTTCTTGTGGTGCTATGTCTCTCTTGCCAAAGGATTGAGACATCCATGAGGGTCACTGTATGCAAACACTAACAGGGCATTGATCAACTGCTGCCTCCACTCAGTGGCATGTTTACAACTAGAAAAAGCTTGGATTTGCATGCAAAGCACCATGCTTTGGTACTTTTCCTTTTTTGATGGAGTTCCCATTCCTGAAGGCCTTGCAGTATCCCATTGGGCAGTACTTCTCAGTTCAGGTCCTAAAGAAAACTCAAGATGGCAACAAACCTATCAGCAAAGGCACTCTTTGTCCCCAGCCCCACAGGGAAATGTAAGTGGAAATAATTTTTTCGTAGGAATGAAGTATAATTTGTAAGTCAGGAAATCGGGTACAAAGCAGAAGAGTCTTGAGGTAGCTCTCATGAGGCTGATGTTTCCTCTGCAGCACTCGCTGCCTGTTGCAGCGTTGTCTGAACCCCTGCAGAGTCCCGGCTGTGGTGGCACCTATGCATCTCGCAAGCCCACGGTCCCTGCGCAGCCCACAGCCCTCCCTGGGACCTGTGGGACGCAGTGATGGAGCTGCCTTTTACCATTAAAAACAAACAACAGGCTGTGGGAATAGAAGCAGCTTCCTTTTCCCTCCAGCCCTGTCAGGGCATTTTGGTGTGGGCCTGCAGTGCGAGGAAGCTCAGAGCGGCCCAGGGCTCCCAGGCACGGCCTGGCAGCCAGGGAGGAGAGGAAGTTGGGCAGGGGCAAGGTCACCTCTTGACCTCCCATTCGGCAAAGAATGCAACTCGCTGTCAGACACTAGGGAAGGCATTTTTTCTTTCTGCAGTTAAAGATCCCTGAGGTTTCTGATGGGAAGAAGTTTACAGCATGATTTTTATTTTATTTTCTCAAGTGCTTTTTAAAAGAGGAGATGCCAATGACATGGTGTAATCGCCAGAGAGCTTTGGAGAATGGCTGTTCACTCAATGGGTATGCAAGGGCAAAATGCTGGAATTAGTATTTCATGATGCCTTTGGAAACATCAAGATTCATAACTGATCTTGGCATAACATGACCATAATCTTGTAACAAAGCGGGAAATGTAATATCTCAAAAAATAAAATTTGTGCTCCATTTTTTCCTTAAAATGATGTGATTCCATTGCCATGTGGGTTTTGTAGCCCTGTAAGTGAGAGCAAAGTCAGGGCCCAGTGGGACCTTGATTCAACTCCTGTGGTTGGTTTGTGCCATCTTGTCTCTTGTCCTTTGAGTTGTCAAACCTGGATCCAGTTTTGCAGCCATTATAGGATGAAAACAGACTTCTACTTTTCCTTAGTTAATCCACTGCCAGTCTTGGCTGGAGAAAGGCTTTGTGTTGAAGTCATTCTTCCTCAGTGTCCCTCTATGCCCCATTTCTGCATCTTTGCTGTCAAGAAGCTGAGACATAGGCAAAAGGATCTATTTCTATCTTATTTTTCAGCCAAAAAAACCTTCCCTCTGCGTCAGTATCTGATAATGTGTCACAGCCACATAACAGCATGGTCAGACTTGTCCCTCTGAGCACTTTGGAAATTTCATCCCATCTGAAAGTCATTCTTTGCAGAAGTATCCATGGCCAAGAGGCAAACAACCTGATTTGAATGGAAACCTGCTGAAGAGTAAAGACAAAGAAAGAGCAAGAGTCCCAGCCTGGAAAGTATCTTACTAATACTTAGCAGGCAGCTCCCTGAAAAGAAAGCTATCTGACTGTTTTATGTTTTATGGTCTGTTTTCCTGTGAGAAAGTCAAAATATGAGGGTCCATAAGTATATTGTTCCTTATGCTGGTGTAAAGTTCGTGCATATTGAACAGGTTCATGGATTTTCTCTGGATTCAATTCAGTGTAACTCTGAACAAGATTTCTTCCTGGTCTAATGGAACTAGAGAGACTTTCAGGATAGAAGAGACCTGCTCTGTAACTGCAGACCGAGGATATTCAGCACTGGCAAGATATCCAGCAGTATCTATGGACAGGTAACAGCTCCCCTGCTCTACTGCAGAAGGATCTCCTCTTCTATATTTTAACACTGGGACTGGTGAAGAAAGCTCCTCAGTTCCAGTTGTGAATACCACTCACATTTAGAAGTGAAAGACTGATTTCTCATATTAACTGAACTACCCAGAGCTTAAATAACCTGAATTTCAGGGTACCTTCTCCTGCAAGAATGAAAAGCTAATCCAACTATCTGCTAGTGTTTTCTGGATTTTTTTTCCAATGATGGCATTATATTTTCTTCCATGCTATTGAAAAAGAATAGTAAAAAGGTTGTTGAACTAAAGGCATAAGAATATATCTGTCCAGAACACTTCCAAAAACTCCCCAAATTCTTCCCTCTTAAAAATTCTTTTCATATTCTGTCTTTGAAGTGCTTTCAGGCTATTTAATGCATCCTGCACTTTTTTTTTTTTTTTTTTTTGTATTTTCTCTTACAATATCATGAAGAGCTCACAGAAATAGAGGTGCTGGGAAGGGGTACATTGGTAGAACAGTTTGTTGCTCTGCTGTGTCTGCCCTGTGACAGAAAGTGCTGTGTTACATCTGCTAAGGGGTGTGAGTCTCCCTTTAGCTGGAGCTGCCTGACACCGGTGCTCACATCATTCCTAGCTCAGAAGAGGCATGTCAGCAATTTTGGTTTATTTAGATTTTCTACCTCCATAAAAGAGGCGGGGTTCCACATTAAACACTGAGCTAGCCTAAAATTATGATATATTTAATATGCATCAGAAGGAGTTCAGTCAGAACTTTGTGTCTTTTAAGAGGTGGAATGGGAGGGAAGAGGTGTGACACTCGCAGCAGGCATTTATTGTTTGCACTGCTAACTGCTGAGGAGAGCTCAGGGCCCTGAGCAGGAGGTGACACCTGCTTCTTCCTCTTTGATGACTAAGGCCTGTCTGTTGCCTCTCCATTTCATGAGTGCTTGCCTAGGCTGTAAGTGCACTGGGGCTTTAAGCTGCTGGAAGTGGCTGGAGACCACTTCAAGGTCCCGGTGTTGCTATAGTGTGTCTCCTCTGGCTTCTGACACGTCCAGCCCCTGTTCTGGCTTCTGCCTGCAGCAACCATGACTACGTTTTTGTGCTAATTTTTAGTATTATAAATGCCAAATTGCTTTTAATACAGATAGCTCTGAAACCAAATAGCCTCACAGTGCCCTGCACCTTGCTCTGGGCAGTCACTAACAACAGGATATTCTTTGCTCCCAGGGAGGGAGGTGCTGAAGTTGTGCCCCATCTATACACAGAAAACAGATAGCTGAGTCAGGTACCCTGTTCCTCATGAAAAGAGAGAGCTCCCTCAGATGCAGTCTCCTGAAGTCCTCGGTTACCCTTTGAATGTCTCAATTTCCCTCTCTGGACTAGCAAGAATGACGGGAATAGTTGGGTGGATCCGTAGCTTTGATCCTCACCTGGAGATTAGGAAGCGTTGTCCCTCCGCCAGGCTGGGTGAGACACACAGGTAGGCACAGCCCTGAACTTTGGGGAAGTTCATACCTGAACTGTGCATCCATAACCAACCTGTCCTGTCCAGACAGGAGAGAGTTTGGTCAGTGCCTGTAGGGCTTGGGTGGGGGTAGGGGTGACAAGCTCTTTAATAAAATTATGATGATTAATTATTATTTCATAATGAGGGATTATCACAGGCTTTACAGCTAAATAACCCAGTACTTAGCGTATCTGTGCTGTGGCACCATGCACGTTCAAAGCGTTGTACAAACAGCAACTAAATTACTAAAATGAAGAGATTATTTAAGAGCCTGTGTCTTTGCATTTCTCAGGGAAGGGTGGGGAGTGTTTAGAAATTTGCCCTCGACATTACCATGCAGTCACATTCCAAAATTGTGGCTCATATTGCCAGGCCTGTGATGTGCTTGTTTGGCATTTACATTCGGGAGACTCTAGTTAGGAAAATAAAACTCACAGGCTTACCAGGTACAAGTGCCTTAAGTCTTCCCCCTAGCACCCTGCCAGAGATGGCTGGATGGACAACTCACAGGAGGAGCTCTTTGGCCCAAGTGACATAAGATGTCAGCCTGCTCATAAGGTCTCTGACCTTCCAAACATATTTTTACCTAGCGCACTCTGTCTTGCAGTAACACCCCATGCTATCAAGTGGTATCACTTGATCTCCAGTGATAATGTTTGGATCCCAGCTCAGTGTCCCACTGCCTATTCTCTACAGTTCTTGAAGGGTGTTCATTTTTACAGACTACATCTATTTATTATTCGCCTCGTGCATGATCAGCCATTTTCCACAGGTTCTTTCAGAAGGCTTGGTTTTCTCCACAGTACTTCACCTCACTGAACACTGATTATAACTAAGGTTTTAGTGTCTGCCAGAGGGATGAGACTGTGATAGCTGCAGACTGGATGAGTAGGAAAAGATACTGTCCGTTGAGAAGGTTGTTGCATGTAAACCAGCTTGGATTCAGATGCGATCTGCTTGCATTAGTCTGATAAATCTCAGACTTTACTATATTGTATACAGCACTTAGTTCACCCAAGCAACATATCAAGGCATTGGAGGTGGTGATCTGTTCTGAACCTCAGCTTACAGTTTGTATCTCTCTCTTGTGTCTGTACCACGCTCCATTTCACAGGGGAAACTCGCCGGAGGATCCCAGCCACAGCTTAGATCCGTGCGGTAAATGTCCAGTGCCTTGAATCATCTTTTGTTAACTGTATTGCTACGCGTGAATTCCTTTGTTTGGGGAGTGAAGTTCATCCTTACGCAGCAGCTGCGGTAGCTGCTCACACCAGGCGTGCCTGGCTGGGCTTGCACTTTCACACATTGCATCACTTTGCAATCAGGGCTTTGACACTGGCAACAGTTAATGTATTGACACAGAAGTTCAGGTATTAAGATAAAAGCATTGCCTTAATTTCCTCCTTAATCCTAACAGTAACAGCTCATAAGAAAATAATTATTTCAATGTCCCTTCTCAGTGGATTTGGCTAGGAATGACAGGTGGGTTTCTGTTATTTAGTTTTTAAATAATAACAGGAAAAGGTGCAGTTAAGTTCCAGGAATGCTGAAATCCAGCAAATGGTACTTTTTCCTGTGGGCAAATCTATTTACAAACTAATTTTAAAATACTTATGAACTTTGCTGATAAGTAATACTGTTAATTGCTCTCTAATAAGCCTAATTGCTGTTGTAAGAGCATACAGAGGCACAAGTCCTGATGCCTTCTGGAGTGGGAATAAGCTGACAGGTGCTGACACAAAAGCTGGATAGCTGTCTGAGCTCCCATGTGATGTTTGAAAAAGTCCCATAGACGTTTATTTTGGTGGGGCTTCCTACCTTAATTCCATCTGCTCTTGGGCTTTTTGAAGGATTTGCCTCTGTTCAAACTCCAAGGCTGCTGGGGAGGGAAAGGTGAGGTTACACCTTAGCTCTGGGTGCTAATTGCCACAGCTCCACATTGTTTCAGGGACTGGAGCCTTTAATAATTTGCCAGACTGGGAAAAACAGTGGAGTGTTGCTTTTCCTTCTCTTTTTTAGACTGAAGCATGCTGATTCTTTCAACGTTTCTTTAGTGAACGTTTCCTTCTAAGCCTCTCCACTCTGTTCTTTTGGCCCATGTTACACTGAAGCCCAGCATCTAAAAACTGGGCAGCACTTGGCCAGCAGGGAGGAGAGCTGGTCTCACTGGCCCTTCCCATTTTCATCATACAGCCCAACCCTCTGCAGGAGTGGGAAACTCCTGTCTCAGCCCCACTCACATTCCTCAGCCCCAGCATGGCTGGAGAACACCTCTGAGCCCGGTGCTGTTCCTGCAGGGGTGGAAGTTCCCTGTGCTCAGTGGTGCCAGGGGGAAGTGCTCCCCCTGAGCCTGATCCAGCCTTGCTGTGCCAGTGAAAGCTGGACATCTGCTCGCTGAGATCAGGCAGCTCCCTCACCTTGTGAATTCAGGCAAACCCCTTGTGCCTCAGTTTGCCCATCTACAGAGTAGGTGTCAGCAGCAATGCCTTTGAGAGCCTTAGGAAAAAAAAATCGCTTTGTAACTAATCATTATTTATGAAATGTAAGTCAGGAGTAGCATAGGGATCATGAAAGATTTATGTAGCCATAGGAAAAAACAAGGCCTCTTGCTTCCAGGACAGAAATGTGCCATTTATAATTCTAAGAAAATTTTTAATCTTTTTGTAACTAGCATAGAAAATTCTCTTTTCAACAAGGTGAGCTTCAGTTTTGGAGTTAGAGATTACTGGTGTATCAGTATCTTTAAGAAAATCTGGCTCTTGCTCTTGTGTAGACTTGATAATCTGCAAAAAGAGGAAAATATGAGGAACATAAATGTGGTCCTGTGGCTGGTGATAATTATTATTTTGTTTTGATTTATCGTTCACAGGAATTTTTTTATGAGAGCCTCACAGGCATAATTCTTTCTCGTGCATAGTTTATTTTTTGCCAAAACGACAAGAGGACAGGATATTTAGCAGAATATGTATGATGGGTGGGTGGAAAACAGAGAGGATTTGGACTTGTGCCAAACATCAGGAAGGCGAAAGAATGAGAAGAACCCAGCGTATTGCAATAGTGTGTTGCTCTTTATCTTGGAAAGGGGTATTTGCCTGAAGTGGCACTCCTAAGTCATCATGGGATTTTATTACAGGTATGCCTCTGAACTCCAGCTCAGCCCTAGCTTCAGAGGGTTCTTCAGCCATTTGCATAATTGCAAAACCCTCGGTGATCAAAACGTATGCAGCAGGCCAAAAAATCAAGACTTTAAAAATATAATCTCCTTTTTAGCATCTGAGCCTTTAGGATATGTTTGTTTTGCATTTTTAGGTGTTTCCCAGTAACCATGAAGAGCAGCTAAGTGCTCTGCTGTTCAGAGTCTTCAATCCAGCAACTGAGCCTTGGGATTGAAATGAGCAAATAATGTATTAGCTGCCAAAAAGTCACCAAGGTTGTTACCCAGCAGTGGGGCATGACAGAAAGTTGCCAGATGTTATGAAATAAGCACAGACACGAATGGTGATTTTTCAGAGGGGCAGTGCCAAGTATTTTGGAAGGACTGTTTCTTATTTTGAATATTAAAGTGGAAGATTTAACTTTGGGGAGCGCTTTTGAAAATATTCCACTTGCATTTTAGCAGAGTGCCAGCTGTCAAGAACAGGACCTTGTGAATAAGTTGTCTCAATGCCAGGTGAAGACTCAACTTTCCAACCATGTCATTGTGGCTGCAACTTCTCACCTTGAAAAGGTCTTAATCCCATGTACAAGTTGCACAGGCATTTATAGGATTTATGTATGCAAGAGAATTTAGAGTCCTGCCCTTACTTGCAGAATAATACGAAAAAACTTATGTTCAGCTCATCTGCTCCCCGATCCCACAGTGACTCAAATCACTGGAAAATTGGCATTTTTGTTAGGATTACTGATCCATCCTTTCCCCTAAGGTTTGTGAGTAGGTTTAGGGGAAAATCAAGTAAATTAGAACAAAATAAGGAAACAAAGCATTGACTGAGTAGTTTTATTCTTCTGTATTTTATTTTTATTTTATTATCTTTATAGTTTTGGTACAAAGAATTTTTGCATTTGATTTTTTTTCAGGACTACTTGATGTAATCCTGAAAACAAACCTGAAAGAGAGCAAAGAAATAATCTCTTTTATTCTGTGAAGTTTTATCAGTAATTAATAGTAAACTCCTGTCATTGGTATGCCAGCAAACCCTTTCCAGGGTTTCCATCTCAAAGCCTGAAATTGGTGCATTTAGGGAGGCTTCACGGAGATGTGAATGTGTTCAGCACCCTCCAGAGTGAGCCCTGGGGTCACCTTTCAGAGGTTTCCAGTGCCCAGCACCTCTTGGGTACTGTACATTTCTGAGAACATGGCTGTTCAAGCAGTATTAATAAAATGCTCTGCAAGAAATTAATTACATTTTGAGGCTGTTATTAGCTTCTGTAGAATTTTCTCTATTGCTCCTCTTGGAGATCAAGCCCAGGGTCTTCACAGCTCTTGTACATCTGACCTCAAAGAGAGCTTTTGCCTTCACAAGAATAGTTTTGGAGTGGGAACTGTGTCCTTGGATGGTCTCAGGGTTTCCCCCTGTCTCTGAAAAGGGATCAGGATGGAACAGTGAGCAGGGGATTCTGACACTGGGCTACACTGGTGGGACTGATACTAGGACTTTCTCTATAGCCCATTTTAGGGATTAGCTCCACACTATTAAAAATGGAGGTGGGAAAGAGAAGGGGACAAGGAGCATCACAATTTCTAGCTGAACAGTGTGAAATATTTAAACAGCTCAGCTCATCTGACTTTCCAAAATGAAGTCTAAGAGGTGACTTGGCTACAGTAGATGAGCAGCTTTTCAGAACAAAAATACCAAGAACTAAATGCTATTTAATCTGAATAGAAAGGCAGAACACAAAATTGGCTGAAAGATGAAGCCAAATAATTATAAAATTAGGCACTTCCCCTTCCCATCCTTTCACAGTGAGAGTAATTAATCATTAGAACAAGGCTGTATGTACATTTTTGTGTTTCTTGTTTCTTCAAATGAAGAGGAGGGGCTTTTGTGGAAGACAAGTGGTGAGTGGCCAAACACACACTGTTGAACACTGTGTAGAAATACCATGATGAAATGCTGGGATAGGCAAGGGTTCTTCTAAGAGTCTTTGATTCTTTCAGTTGATCCTCTATGACTTGCTGCCATCTCCTGAAACATCTCAGTGCTCCACAGCTGTATTTCAAACACAGTGAATGGATTTAAGATGGAAAGAAATTCTGCTCAGCACCACATGAGAGCCTGGAGCACTGAAATGAAAGTGGGCATGACTGTCTCACAGAGATGGGAAGGCACTTGCACAGCTGTACCGCCTCAGAAATTCCTGGTGATACTGCAGAGGTCAGTCCTTCACTCAAAAATGTGTTTCTGATTAGATTCTGCCCCCTTGCAGATAACAATGCAGTCAGTGACAAATCTAGGGGCAGAAAGACTTTTGGAGCAGCTACCATGCATTTGCCTTCCACTGGGCTGACACAGCTCATCTGGTTTAACTTCTGCATGGCAGCTGGGAGCCAATCCAGCCTGTTGGGGCTTTTCCTTGGAGACTGCAGCTTTCCTCAAAAACAGCATGGCTGCTCCTCCAGTGAAATGATCTGCTCTTCTCTCAGTGAAACGACAATTACTTATAATGACTGATGTTTGGGTCAGGCAAAGAGAACTCTTTTCCAAACAGCAACACTTTTCCTCTGTAGCCAAATCATGCACTGTATTGAGCATTACAAAAATAAAGGGCTTTATCTCAGAGCTCTCCATCTGATACTTTATAAACCATGCCCGAGCCCTCTTAAATGGGGCAGAAAAGCTTGGCAAAGATACTTACGAAAGGCATCTGGGCCCAAAGAGTCTTTTACCTACTTTTCTGGGGAAAAAAGTCTTGTCTTGGACAGCTGTGGATGGAGGAATTGATGATCTTGCAATTAAGACCCTGGTTGAAGAACTGCGTGACCTGGATTCAATAGGTCAGATCTTCTGTCTGGCCCTGGACCAACTACTGTGATTTGTTATGTCCCTGTTTTCCTGTTGAAAAATGGGAATGGCAGGATTAATTTGTCTGGCAGGGGTGCAGGGGGATAGGTGATGCAGAGTACTGTGTTACAAAGTAGAAAGACTGAAGAATTCTCAGAAAAGCAAAGCTGCAGCCTCTGCTCCACAAGCCCTTTGAGAGTCCAAAATCTAGTTGACATCGTGAAGCAGCTCCACGGCAAGGGAGGCTGGAAGGCTCCAGGCAGTGATCTCTGCAGAGCCCTGACGGTGAGCCCACTTGTTCCTTGCTAGCACACCTCAGGGACAACAGCAAGCCACCAAGGCCAGGGGTGGCACAGCTCAGGTGCCAGGGCTGTACCTCAGCTGCTGGCCTTGGGGTCAGCACGTCTGGGAGAGGCTCAGAGCCCAAGGGAGTCTTCATGAGTTGTGCTTGTGGGACAGTATGGCAAGCAGATGGCTGCCAAGATCCAGAGCTGCACTCCCTTCCTGCCTGCATTTCAAAATGTTTTGGTTTTGCACTCAGTCCAAAATGTAATCTCCAAATCCTCCACGGAGGAGCATTAGCATTCCTGCATCACTCTTCTAGATCCTGATCAGCTCTCAGATATATAATTTCCACTTTATAACACTCATTCTTTTTTATTTTTTCATTCACAACCAATTTTATCTGAAGTTTA
Organism: Regulus satrapa; assembly: GCA_013396955.1. Lineage (NCBI taxonomy): Eukaryota > Metazoa > Chordata > Aves > Passeriformes > Regulidae > Regulus > Regulus satrapa. The sequence continues at coordinate 69,578 of VWZN01014450.1, read as the reverse complement.
ACATCAGAAAGTTGCCAGTTTTGTTCTAATTACAGGTGACTCTGAGCCAAAACCTCAGATATTATCATGTGTGAGCGGGTGGGAAAGGCAGCAGAGAGAGCAGCACACAGGTTCCTGGCCTCAGCATGTCAGCCCGGGCAGGCGTGGGGCCGGGGGGCAGGAGCTGGGCTCTGACCCTTGCTCTCTACTGCCCTAAACACAGTGCTACAAAGCCAAGCTCTCCACTTGCTTTTGGGCTATGTTATGACCACTGTAGTTTTATGCCTGTTTCTTGCACCACAGAAACAAAATTCTTTGAATACAAGCCCTTAGATAACCCAGGATCAGGTGCAAAAAGAAATTAAAGGCAGGGTGGTATGGGAGAGACTGCTGAGGAAGAGAGACAGGAAGAATAAACTGAGAGCTGCAGGTCACATGGAATCAGGTCACATAAACTTTCCGTATCAATCAGCCTGAATTCCCTATGGGTATTCTTTGTCCCTTCCCAGCTGTCACATTTCCTGGTGGATTTTAGTTGACATTTAAAAATCTTTTTTATTTGCTGTATTTCTGTGCTTGAAGATCCTTCCCTGTCTGTGTCTGGGTATGCTGATAAAGCTCTCTGAGCCATCAGTTACCCAGTCTTTCCCTGCAAGGTGACAAAAGTTTGTTGAAAGCATCAGGGTGGTTGATGCTGTTTTACTTCCAGCCTTCATCATGGGAAAAAAAAGAGAGAGAAATGCATGGAGCATGTCTGCAGTTGTGACTAATGACTATTAGGCCCTTATTGCTGTCAGGTGAACTAGTAGCCGAGCCTCAGACATGTGGTCATTGTCAAGAGGAATTTTTGACTCCCCTCTTAGGAGCACCTCCTCCTCCACTCCCCAGCCATTAATTACTTCCACCATCCTTCCAAACTGCCAAGGAGTGAGGAGCAGCAGAGCTGGAGATGAAAGGAAGCAGCGGCTGCCCCAGTTTCCAGGTCTTTCAAATAACCAGTCTGTAATAACTTCCACAGCCAAGGGAAATGGGCAAGCTGTGGGAGGAAGGTCAGCACTGAGGGGAGGAAGGCTCTCGCGTAGCAATGATGTAGTGGCTCCTAATGGAAGAAACCTGTGGAATTAATCAAGCGCTGTGCCTCATTTGTTAATGACAGCACGCCTGAAACATGCACCAGCCTTTCTTTTTGGTGGGTAGCTGAGACCCTGGAAGCTGAGGCTGTGAGCATGGGGCCTGGGCTCTCAGCACCATGGCCAAGCTCTGTGGAGTGGATGCTGAGAGTGACGGGGCGCTGGGATGTGCCTGTCCGTGTGCCTCATCTCTCCAAGCCGACTGCGAGGCTGCTCTGAGCGAGGCTGGTGCTGACCTCCCATGCTTGGCTTCCATGCTGTCATGCGTGAAGTTGGTCACGCTCAGTTTCCCCCAGATTAGCACGGGGTATTGAGATGACATTGTTCTGGCTTGCTCGCTGCGGAAAGCAGCAGCTCTGTGGAACCAGTTAAGGCAGTTTGGGCCCAGCTTCCATCTCCTCGCCCCCCACACACACTCCAAAGTTTGGCCTTGATTTCATGGGCCAGAGATGAGCAAGAATCAAAGTAGAATAATTACTGCTAGTGCATGGGGCAAGTCCGTAGCCCCTCATCCCCAGGCTGCCTCCACAGGCTGAGCACGCAGACTCAGCAGGCGAGGGTGTGCTAGGAGAGTGGCTCTCCTCACATCTTGGGGAGGATTGCAAGCAGGCGGAACCCAGCACATTTTCTTGATTTATGGGAGAAATGGCTGACATGGTTTGGGGAGTATTTTACATTTGCATCCCCCTAACACTGCACGTGGATATGCACATCCTGAGGGTATCAAAGTCACCGAGAGCTCCTGAAAGCTCCTCTGTGTTGGTGTCCCTGTAGCAAACCAGCCCAGGGGATTTGTCTGGGCTAAATGCACTCTCACACCCTTTCCCATAGCTCCCAGTTGTGCTCCCACCTCTGGCAGTGAATAAGTGCCCGAAGTGTTGCTGAGATTCCTGGGGGACTGCTCTGCTGCTGGTGAAGGCGGGTAGAGAAACAGAGAGGGGTCTCTGCATCCTGACCCACCAGTCCTGCTGCACTGTGCGCTGTGCTCCTTGGATAGAGTTGAAGCTTTGGCCCTCTGTGTGTCTGATGGAGTTAATGTATTAGGCCTATGTGACTCCACAGAGAATTGCAGATATGAATGGTTAGCACATAATGAGTCTTCTCAGATATTATAGTCTTCCTATGCATATAAAAAATAATGTACAGTCTTGTTATAGGAAACATATGTGTCCTTTCTCCAGAGGCTGGGCAGATTTCTGTTTGAAGAAATGACAGTCTGACCAAAATGCCAAGCCCCATGTAGTATCACATTACACCCAGGAGAAGGGCTGAGTTTTCTGAACCTAAGGTTCTATTTAAGTTCCAATTCCCTTCAAAGGAGTGCAGCTGCACACTGCTGGGGAAGTGTCTTCAAAATATCTGTGAGGTCACTGTCTGATCTTGGATTAGTCATTTACTGCCCCATCCATACCTCAACTTCTCTGCTGGTAAAATCATAACGATACCTACTGACCTTTCAGAAGACTTGCGAGATCAGTTGCAGAAAATGTTACAGTGCAAAACCACAATGTAAAGAAATGTAAAAGGGTAGATTTTCTGTGCTTGTCATTAGTCCTGATTCCTCTCTAGGTAACTGTATTAATTGGTGTACTGGATTATGAGCTTGAAAAGTCACATGGTTGGAAATGCTTTCTTTGAAAGACCAGTGCATGTGGGGAATCTTTCAGAAGCTGTAATCCGAAGCACCTTAAAGCCCACTTACTTGTAAGGTACAGATGTCACAGTTTAAGGACATCACACTTGAAAAGCTGAAAGTGAGATGCACTTGGATTCATATTTCCCAGGCACAAGAAATATTGAAAAACATCCTATCTAAGCGGGATGGGAGGTGCTGAGCTCCATGAAAACTCAGCCTTTAAAAGCCAGCCAAATGCCTTGCAGCATTCCTGTCACTGCAATAATGCTGGGCAGGACTGCCCAATCCTCAGAGCTGTGGGCCATGCACTAGTGATGGGGCATCTTCAAATCACACACCGCCCCGAAGCAGCAGCTTATGGGCTCAGAGCCTGGGCATTTGCATGTTCACCAGGATCACTCCAGCTTCATCCCTGAGCTGCTGCAGCAGCATGAATTGGACAGCCCAGAGGAAGGGCTTCATCAGCTCAGAAAAGAGTCTTTAGAAAGACACAAAGGTACCATGTGCCTTTTAATACAATGGTCTCAAGTTATGCTTATGCTTTAGGCAGGTAATATGGAAACGTGAACAACCACAGATTTGCCCTTGTGCACAGCATGCTCTGATGGATGAACCTGACACCCCAGGATTCTTTCATAATTGGCTGGTGTGTGTGTGTGTGCATCTCAGAGTGAGCTCTAATGCTTTTTTCTTTCTCAGCTCTGTGATAAATTAAAGTCTTTAGTCCCATTAAAGTATTAAATTTTAGCTAAGTCCTTAATTAAGCCCTCCTTGCTTTAATTAAGGCATTAGGATTTAATTAAAAGTTCACACATTGGCAAAATCTCCTTTCTCTTCTGCCTTAACTCCACTGGAACAGGTTGTGGCCCCAGATGTGATCTGATGCTATAAAATCAGGAGACCTTCCTGATGCTTTCCCCCATACTCATGAGCAGGCTGAAGTGCATGCCAGCACTTGCCAGCAGAGGCCTGAGACCAGCTGGTGCAGCCAGCGTAGCTTTTACAGCACATCAGGAGGGGTGAGGTGCACTCGGTCTCTCCTCCCAGTTCCTCTCCCCTGGTCCGGGAGGCAGAGCCCACCTGAGCTCCCAGTGTAGCCAGCATTCTCCGAAGTACTGCAGGGAAAATCTCCTCATGCAGCTTTGGCCTTTCAGCTGGCCCTGGGCAGCTTTGTGCAGCTTCCAAGGAGGTGTGTGTGGCAGTCACCCTTGGAGAAAAATCCCACCCTCAGTGTAAAATTAAAATAAAATCAAAAGAATTTTTAGCAGGGGAAAAAAAGAATTTTAGAAAGTGGCAAGTAGGTGTGAAAATATGCCTTGTAATAAGTTCACTACCTGAGAATAAGAATGAGTTGCAAGAGCAGAGATTATCAGCCAGGACATGGCTGGCTCAGTTCCAGGCTGTCCAGCAAGAAGCTCACTGGGAGAATATGCTAAAGAACTTGTCTGAATAATTGTGCTTTTCTGGACTTGCTGGTACCCTGCTGAAATCAAGTTTGGATTCTTGACACTTCAGTGCCCACTGCCTTGATTGTTTCTAGGAAAGGTGAAGCACTTGGGCACGGAAGGCAAAAGCACTGTAAACCATATAGTCTTTTAGTCATGTTTCAATTAAAGTTTCCATCCATACCTGCATACTCTGACTTGTCAAAACCAGCTCTTCCCAGCTGTCATTGCAAAAGCCCCTTTCCTTGAAGCAGAATAGAATTGGCAAGAAGAAAACTGCATTTTTAATAGGTTGCATTTCTCCAGCACTTCTCTTCCAAGGATCTCCAAGATCTCTGCTATGATAATGACACCCTTACAGGTCATATCTTACTACTTTGTTTTCAAGTCAAGGAAACCAAAGCCCCAAGTAGAGTAAGGGTCCAACAGTGCCTCAGCTTCAGAAGTGTAGGCTGCCAGCCTCTCATTTTCACAGGAAAACTCTGCTCTGCTGCAGACATGCACACACGGCCAGTAGGCAGCAAATAGGTGGGTGATAACCACAGCCCTTTTGGGAAAAAAAATTGTAGTCCTGGGGGTTTGGCTGAATGCATACTGAGGAGCTACAAATCTGTGTGGCCTGTTCCCCACCGGATAACTCCTCAGCTGTGACACAGTGTCCTGCAACATCTCTTTTTGTCAGTATTAAGAAGGCGGACTCCTTTTACACCCTATCTGTGCAGAACAGAAAGCTGTCCCAGGGTTGTCTGTGTTCTGCGCTTCGGCCTTGGCCAGAGGTTCTTGGGTCAGTGGAGCTGAACGGGGAGGGGAGCTCTGGCACCCTGTGTAGTCACAGGGCTCACCGCGAGGTGTCTCTGTGCGCTGCTCTGCGGCACCGACCGAGGGGACAGCGCTGGGGCAGGGACAGCACGGGGGACAGGGCTGGGAAAGGGACAGGGACAGCGTTGGGGAGGGATAGGGACCGGGCTGGAGAGGGACAGCGCTGGAGAGGGGCAGCGCTGGAGCGGGGACCAGGCTGGCTGGTGCGCTGCTGTGCTCTATACTGCGGCTCTGCTGCTTGAATACACACCTCGTGTGGAACAGGCAGAAATGTTTCCTGTAGAGGAAGGATGGTAGAACAGGAGTTAAGCAGAGCCCCCATCACATTAACACTGGGCCTCTCAGTAATGGGAAGGAGTTTATTTCTTTACTAAATAGCTAGAATTCATACCAAAATATATTTAAGTGCTGGCAGCATCCCTGGGAGCCCAGTGATGGACAGCAAATGAGAAAACAAGTAGCTAACAGTATTCGGAGGCAGAAATTAAACTATGCAACCTGTCAGCTGGTGACCTGTGATAACCAGCCCAGTAACGTGTTGAACTTGTATGCACCTCTGTGCATCTGTGTTGGAAAACAGGCCTGAAAAGATCCTGTTCCGTGCAGGCTTATTTGGCTGATAAGGAGAGTAGTGGCTAGAGCCCCAGTGAAGGTATTTCACAGATCTCAGCTCTCTGGGGAGAGGAGAAGGGCTGTGTGAGTGAGCAGGTGAGCAGCACCATTCTGGGCAGTCAGGGAGAGGCCTGGGGAGATGATGAAATGCAAAGTGCTGCTGTGCTGGACTGCACATGCAGGCACCAAGGTAGAAGGCCACACAACACAGAGAGTGGTGAATTCAGCCCAGATACCCTTTGTTGACTGTTCCTGGAGAAAAGCTTTATGTTAGGACACTCTCATCTGAGTTAGAGGTAGAAAGATGCTTAGAAACTGTGATATCCTCATGTAGCAGCAGGGCTCTCATGCATCAACTTTGTCAGTGCTGGTAACTGCTGGGAGCTGGTCTCTGCCACAAAGCTGGGAGCCCCTCTCAGCACTCCCCTGAGTTTAATGTATCACATCTGAAAGGCTCTTCCCTGTGCTTTGTCATAGCTCAGGCAGTTTTCCCCAGGACCCCTTACAACCCCCCAGCAGTGTCCCAGCTTGGAGCAAGGGACCACACACTCTGCAAGCACCTGCTTGTCAGCCTGAGGTGTCTGGGCACTCAAAACAACCGAGAAGAAACCTGCACTTCTCTGCTCCCTCTTTGCACAGGATACATGTGATGATAGGAAGTGGGAAACTTGCCAGGGTATGAAACCCTCTCATCCTTAAGGAAATAAGTCCCTGCAGGGAGCCATTCCTGAAGAGTGGGCAAGACAGCTTGGGAATCGAGTCCAGGAATGTGGGATGCCTGCTTGCCAAGGAAGCGCCTCGGCTGCCTGCTCAAAAGGGAGGAATTACTGGAATGTTTGGAGGATCCAAAAGATGTCACTGTGAGATAGGAACCAACAGGATTAGGAGTAAACCCTAAATGCAGAAAGGTTCCAAACTACCTCTCTTCCTTCAGTGAGCATGGGAACTTGGCAGGCTCTGGACCAGAAAGGCCAAGATTTACAAGAGATCTGGGGTGGTTCAGTATGTCGGGCACTCAGCAGCAAGGCTGTTTTAAAGGCCTGAGTTGGATGATGCGTGGCACTCATTAAATCACACGATTTATAGTGTCTGATGTCAGCCCCTCTGCCTGGGGGCTGTGGAGCAGCTCTCCCAGGTAGAGGGGCTGTCGTGTGCCTGGGCCAAGGTGCCAGATGATGGACAGCACAGGGGCCAAAGAGCTTGGATTTGATGGTTTAGTTACATTTGCCAGCGTCTATGTAACTTGAATTGGTTTTGAATCCAAAACTAGTTCCTTGGAGGTAGTGCAATGTCCCATGGCAGGCAAAGCCTGGGACACCACATCATAGCAGCTTTTGGGAAATATTTTCAGCTCCACAGCCAAAAGAAAGACACAGTGTCTATGTTAATATCCCTCCTGCCTGACACAGGTTCAGCACTGGCTGTTCAGCAGTTCCTGGCCTTGAGACTGGCACCACAGGGTTCAGGAAAAAATTGGATATACATATCACTCTCCAAAATACTCAGAGTCCTAGTATTAACTTTAAAATATGGTTTCCAAGCCCTCCTGCTCCAAATTCTATATGCGGCTTTCAGGGAACAGGGAAAGGAGATTCTATTCTCCAGCTGTCTGCTGGAGAGTGTGTGGGTAGGTTGTTGGGCTGTAACAAGTGAATTCCCATAGGTCATTTCTTGATTCCAGAACTTCAAGTCCTGCACAGTGCCCTGTAGCTGGACGCTGAACCTGAGATCCATTCAGCTTTGCAGCCTTGTCCTACCAGCCCCTTTGACCACCAGGAAGATATGATGGAAAAGCACATTGCCACTTTTGGGGAGATCTGACTCTTGAAGATTCCCATGAGCTCTGCAAATCTCTTTGGCTGGCTGGGAGAGGAACCTACGTGCATGGCTGCAAATATCTATGAGGGGAAGCAGTCACAGGAAATTAAGTTCCAACGGGCAGCTATGTACTATGAATTCTTTGCTACAAGGTCTGTAATTGCCTTGGTTCCATAACACACCTAACTTCTCCACTACTTGACGTCATCCCCAGAGCACTTTACAAAGAGACAGCAAAATTCCCCGACCTAAAGCAAACAGAGAAATAAAGTGACTCATTCATGTTTCATCAGTAATTCTCTGGTGGATGATGTGGGATGTGAATTCCCATTCACAAATACACAATTTTATTACTTATATTAGTTTTGTGTATTACCATAATCCTACAAAGGGATTCAATGCACTGATGACTGTAAAGATATACCCAAAATTATTTATTTTCTTGAGGTTTTCAAAGAAGCTAACAAAGCTAAAGTCTAGGCACAAGGATGTGACCTCTACTTAGGAAAGGTTCACTCAAAGACTAAAATTCTTCAAGTCATGGCCATCTTGAAGCTTGCAGGGAATGGATAAGAGAATGGAGTTTGAAAGAAAAAAAAAGTTCCTGTTTGTTAGTTTTATTAGGAAGGCATTTTAATGATAATTTTCCCCTCTGTTCTTTCACAGAGTGATAAGAATCTCTTTTCTTCTTGTTTCTTGGAGGGCACTGGAAGGCATCATGGGTCAGCTCGACTGCCCTTTATCCTCTCCCATCCATCACGGTTCTGGCTGGTGATGGGTTCAAGGTGTTGCAGGTTTGAGATCCTAAGCAGTTCCTAATGCCTCCTCCACACTCTGAAGCCTGCCTTGTTTTTTCAGTAATCCAACCGTTTCCCTTCACCCACATGAGAGTTTAAGGCATCTGCTACCACAGATTTCTAAAGAGAATGGGGAAACTGATAAAGAGTTTTCGTTGTGCTTTGATTTCCAGAGGAAAAGTTCCTCCTAGTAGTAGTGACACACTGATACGTTTTTCATAAAGATAAAAAGGAAGCATGAAAAATTTCAAGAAAATAACTTGTAGCTGGCTTCAGTGCTGTTATACTGTTATAAAGGATAAAAAGGGCACAATCATTAATGTGCCAAAAGATTTTATTTTTCAGGATCATAGATGAGACATAGAAATTAAATTCTACCTTGTGCAGCCCAACAATGTTTATGATTTGTGAATTGTGATGTCTTGATATAAACCAGGACTGCCTATATATTTTGCTCAAGGTATTTTGCTCAGTCTGAAGGGACTGAGAAGCAGCTGAGAATGACATTGTCAGCATGTTAGCACCAAGTTTGTGAAGCAAACCCCAAGGCTTTCAAATCTGCATCAAGACAATTTTTTACTTTACAACCAGGTATTGCTGTAACAGCACACACAATCTGATGTAGTACAAGGTGAGGGAGAGCTACCACAGGGGCACCTGGGAACCTTAAGGAGAGAATATCATCCCTAATTTGTTCAATGTTAAGCATCACACGCTTGCCATTATTTAACTTTACCTGATCTTTAGTGGGATAATTGGTGTTTAACATCTGTATTATACATCCTTCTTGAGGATGGTGTTGACAGTGCAGCCTCAACACAGCCTGAATGGCAAATACTCTGTGGGGTGCCCTGCCCAAGATAGAAATCTCTGATCTCTCCTCCAGCCAGACGTGCCTGTTTCCTCTCTGACTGAGGTGTAACTTCTGAGTGAGTTGTGAAACTATAGGGTTGTTGTCATAAATGTGATCAGACAGTAAAATGTAGATGTTAAGCAGGGAGGGCTTGCCAAATACATCCTTGTGCCACTGCCCTGAACTTAATGACAGTGAGATTAGAAACCCAAGTACTGCAGATGGCAGGTGATTGTTTAGGGACCGAGCCTGCTACATCTGGATCAATGTGGTCCAAGGTCTCAGTGGACTTTTGTGCAAGCATGGTTGAAGATTTTAAATAAAAACCTTCACAGGGACAGTCAAAACACAGGGATGTCAAAACTCCTCCCTGTTCCTTGAAACAATCCCTAGACACCAGGCTGACGACAGTCGGATCTGACAGGGTCTGAGCCATGTGCTCAGAAAGGCTCCATAAATCTTACTTGCACCTTTGGAGCACTCCTGGTCTCAGGCTGCAAAGGGAGCTTTCTGCAGGATCCCTTTGTACAGAGTGTGCAGACAATGACATTTTTGTCTTGGTTTTCATTTCATATTATTGCACCAGTTGTCCTGGATAAGATCATAAACTTGTCCTCACTGGTAATGTGCTTTCACAATGTCTGGAGGAGGTTAAAATTAATGCACCTCCTAGCGTGAAATTATTCATGGCTCAACACTTGTAATTACCAGGGCCAGTTTTAGGAAGCCCATAGTTATGAGGAATTTGATATTTTAAGACTTAAAACAAATGTTTTACAAGCTTTATCCTTTGCCCACTGCAGAACACATTATAGTCCGGTACAATCGCAGTGTATGTGTACCATCCCCAGCCATTCCCATCAGCTGATCACACCTGTCAGTCATTCATCACCAACCATTGCCCGTTAGATAATAAAATTCAATTGGGGCGGGGGGAGGTCAGCCCAGCCATTGTGCTAATTCCCCACCAGAGCAGGGCTCCTGCAGGCAAGCCCAAGGCATCCTGTGCAAAGTTCAAAGCTTTTGGAAAAAGTAATCAGATCAGACCAATTAGGGCCTGTCTGCCTACACTGACAACTGTGTCAGGAGCTTCGTCCACCCCATCCCCTCCTGGGCAAGCCCTGACCGCATTGCTGTCCTGGCTTCAAGCTCCTCTCACTATCTCAGGCTTGTTCTGACATAACTGCATAGCAATTCCTCCTCATTCCCTTTAAAACGGGAGCAGAATTTGGCCCTCAGTGCCATTTTATAGCGAAGAAACTGGCTGTAGGCTGAATGGGGAGTAGGGCTTAATTCAATATTTAATCCATGTTCTTAAATCGTGTATCATATTACTACCTTTTAATTCCCTTTGTTACTCCATGATTTGTTATGTGTTCTGGGGGACTCCCACACAACTCCTAAGTGCTTCTGCAGCTGAGTCAAAGCGATTCAGCTTTCACTAGAGACCAAAATACCACAGACTCACAGGGATTGTGTGGGTGCATTTTCACACCAAGACCCCCCTCAGCTCTTTTGCCCCACAGAGAAGCAGCTGGCCTGGCAGGCCCCTGAGCACCCACTGCTGCTGCCTTCTCCTTCCACCAAGTAGTGCCACTCTGCTTCCCTCTCCTACCATTTTATTCAGTGAAAAGAGATCTGTAGTTCGGTTTGCATTAAGAAACTTTGATGTTGCATCACTATCAGGTAAATAAATACTTTTGACAGTTAAAGGACTTGCATTGTATTTCAGATGTCTTCTTCAGATATCACTTCACAGTCTATTTATACTTCCAAACCAGGAAATGTATGATTGTCTCAGACCTGTCTGTAAATTTAGTAAGTCAGTTTTGACCTATGTGTTCCAGGTTATCTGGATTTCTGTCTGCGTCTGAAAAAGGTCCCCAAATTGCTTGATGTTTCAGACTTATTTTGTTGCAGGGTTGTGATTTGGGCTGTGAAAATGGAAGCAGGTCTGAGTTGTTGTTCCTATTTTGTGTCTTGGGGATCCCCTTTGAGGGCATCCAGCAAGTTAGACTAGAGGGTTGCACAGACTGCAAGATTATCACCAAAAAGAAAATCCAGTTGTATTTTATATTTTCCACTTACACATGCAAAGTAAGTTGTTAATAAATGATGGATAGGGCAGTTGATGGTTAGTGATTGAAGTAGTGTTGAAGAGACTCTTCAAAACATTCAGTGACAACTTCCTCTCATCTGGTCATGGCATTCATAATACACCATATTTAGAGGTATAAAATGCCTGTCTTTAGGCATTTACACTCTCTTTAGCAGTTATTCATAAATGAGCCCTTCATATGAAACGGACAAAATGATCCAGTATTATACCATCCCAAACCAAGCCAGCATTTATGGAGAAACCACGTCCCTTGACAAAGCTTTTGAGGGCTGCAGGGTTTTTCTGGAATGAAAAAGGAAGCAAGCTGGATTGTAAAGTGCATGGTTGGGAACTGCAGCCAGTGCAACAGAATAACCCAGCTCTGCTCTTGGGCATGGCCTGGCCCTTTCCTGATTTAGAAATGAGAAAGTCAGTTGACATAGAAAAAAATAAAATCTTGCTCTGTGTTTTTAAGTTAATGTTAAATTTGCCACAAGTATATGCATGCTCTGAAATGTATCTGGATATCACAGGAAAAAACATTGCAGCAGATAGTGATGGAGATTCAGAAAACACAACAATGTGCCAAGCTGTTGAAGCCCTAAGGAGTACAATAATGCAGCCTCTCACCAGGCCAAGAGGCCCCTTGCCAGAGCGGTGTACACAAGGCTTTATAACACCACAGAAAAGAAGGAATTAGAAATTATTTAAGACAACATGCCCTACTCCACTGAGGTGCTCTTAGGCCAGCCAAACAGCATCATTCAGAGATTTATGTTATTCTAGGAAGGACAACTCCTGGAAATGGTGCATATGAGAACCACACGGGCAGACAGACGTCGTCCCATCCAGACAGTCTGAATTAATGCCTGGCCAAGTGTTTGGATTTTAAAATGCCTGTCCCAGTTTCAGGCTACCAGATGCCAGCTCCCATCTTTCCAGGAGCAGGACTTGACCCTTTGTAGGACCTGTCAAGATCTCTGCTTTAATCATCACAAATGGCCAAAAGAAAAATCAATCTATCATACAGAGAAAAAACTTTTGAGATCACCCCTCAAGGAGGATTGCAAGTAATCCCTGTGCAAAGGCCCTGTAAAGTGATCTCTTTCAAAATCATATGTATGAAATTAGTTATAATCTGCATGGTAACGACCCAAATTTTCAGCTTGACTTTGCAGGACACAATAAGGAGCATACAGATGGTTCTAAGGAGGGGGGTTCTACATACCATTTCATTTGGCCATGTTGAGATCTTCGCTGCATCTCAAAGGCTGTCCCATGAAAATGTGCACAATAAATCAGGGTGACTGTGTTTTTCTGGTAGATCCTGACCCTGTGCCCTTTGAAACTTGTGACTAATCTCTTGCTAATTTTAGAGGTATAGGATCAGCACTTCATAATTTAGGGCCTAATTTTTGTCTGCATGAAGGTGCTTTTGCATTCTCAAAGTTGTGAACCTAAATGTCGAAAAAAAGAGCCTACAGCAGGGACTGTTCAAGGAGCTTGCCTTTACAAGCCAGTCACCAGAGAGCTCTTTGATGATCACTGATTCTTTCAAATTTATTAAATTTAATAAAAGCAAGCCTTTACATAACATTCAGGATACTGGAAAGGGACAAAGTGATGGGGGAGCCTATGAAAATGCACAGCTAAATAATGAAATTACTCTTTCCCAAGTACACAAAAGGACTGTATCATCCATGATTAAAAAATGCTCATCAGACAAAGAGTGGAGTTTTTGTATGAAGTACAAATCATCTCATTTACTGTTGTCATTGTCAAAAACCTATCCCTAGAGCAGCATTGCAATTGAAAGAGAGGCAGCAGAAGACAAAGGAGCTGTAAAAGAAGTAACTGTAAAAGAAGTGCAGCTGAAGCAATCTAGATCTAAAAGAGGCAGAAATGGAGCAGCCAAACTTACAACTTTAGAGGGAAAGTCTGCTTACTTGAGGAGAAAAAAAGACAACCTATTAAGAAAAGGGCAAGTGAAAAGAACCTGTCCAGGAAAAATAAAATGCTATCAATTTTGTATATAATATTATCAGAAAATTATAATAACAGCGAGGGAGACTTCATAAAGGACTTGATAAGATAAGTAGTCTATCTCCTCTGCTATCTAACTAGAGCACCAGTGCTATGTTTTTGCTAATAACCTTATCTCTTGTGGCCTAACGTCTCTGATAAGAGGCAAAGCAAATGCTGTGTTTTCTCCTGTTATGTTTGTAGTAGGCAAGCAGCTTGCTAAGCTTGTTCCCTTTTCTTCTGTAGTTCTCAAAAGTCAGCATCTCCGCAGGTGGACTGAGGAGAGGCAAACACCAGCTCAGGATGGTTGGGTCAAGGGAATTGGTCTGGGGACACCCAGGGGCCTGTGCTGGTTCTGTCCCAGCCTTGCTGGGAGACTTCAGCCAAGTCTGTCCATCTCCTTGCTCCTGTATTTCCCTTTAGTCCATAGCAGAGACAATTTCTTCAGTACCTGACAGCAGGCCTGGAGTCTTGCAAATAGTACATGAGGGGAACAGTTGGATATCAGAGGAGAACTTGTCCTACCAATTTGAGAGCTGTGGGATAGTCAGGCAAGACTGTTACAGTCCTCTCTACCGTGCCCAGTTCAGCAACTGGAAAGAGGGCCCAGGAGTCCTGCACCCAAGTTCCTCACTCTTGCATCACTGAAAATATTTTGTGTACAACTCTGTTAATTAAAACTTTGCTAGTAGACACTTGAAGTAATGAAAACCAATACACACCTGCCAGGTCTAAAGACATTTTCTTCAGCGAAACTATTAGATCAACATACACTAAAACCTGGCCTGTAAATGTTTTGGCCCCAGGGCTTTTCTCATAGTACATTAAAAAGAAAGTCAACCCAAGTTAATCCTCCTTTAACAGTTAGTAGATATGGTTTATCTGATCAAAACAACAGGACAAAGGGATTTTACTGACTTTATTTTCATTATCATTAAAGTAAATGTTTTTGCATCACTAAAAAAAAAGTTATTGCAGAGTTATCATGTGCTGTGGCATAGAAATTGTCCCATGCAAATCTTGGTTCAATATTATTATACACTACTGTAAACAGCATGGTGTTGATTCAGAAAGAGATCGGGGGAAGGTATATTTCAGTTAGTCTGTTCATTTGTTTTCAGTTCCTGGTGGGGCAGTTGAATTCCAGCTGCTGACTCTGATGGTTACACCCGCCTGACACTGCTAAGGACATTCAATGTTCTGTGGCTGCTCTTTCCTCTTCCTTGGTTTGTAATCCCACCTCCTCTCACAGAAAAATACAGGTAATGAGACAGAGAAACCTATATTCCTTATGTGTGGTGAGCTGCTCATTGAGTCGGTCCTGAGCATAAATTTAAACAGGTACATTCAGCCCTGTGCAGGAAAGAAAATATTGCAGGTATATGAAGTAAACCACACAAATAAACCTGTCCTCAGGAGCTGTATTAGGCAAGGAAAAGTCCTGCACAGCACAGAGCTTGCTAAGAAGTTTCCACTCCACCCTTGTCCTCACTAGGATAAAAGTATGTTACTGATGAATGAGAGGCAAAATCCCACTCATTCCCAAAATCAGAAGGCAAGGCAGCTCTCTCAGGAGGAGACTTTCCAAACCAGTCTTGAATTTCATTCCACCTTGAGGTAGTTGCCTACCACCTTGGCTTTGCTGACGGCACAACTATACCTGGGATTAAGATGTTAATCCTCACTTCCCATTAGCACTGACCAGTGCTGAACACACCTTCCAAGACCTGGCACATGCCTGTGCCATACATCCAAGGCCAAGACCCCAGCAAACACAGCACAGCCAGGTAAAGCACAAAAAGTGTTTGCATAAATCTCTGCAAAGGACAGGCACAGAGGGGAAAAATAGCACCAGACCTCCCTTTCATAGCACTGCTTCTTGGCCCCATAAAAAGGGATCATTAACTAAAATCCCCAGGCCTCCCAGGCTTATCTCTCTCTGTAGGGCTGTATTTAGGAATAGAAATGGGATCTGGCAATTTTAAAATATTCAGATTCCTTAATCATTCATGGTGGGAGAATGTCACTGAATGGGGATCCACACATAAGCCCCCAAGATGGGAAAATACAGGGAGCTTTTGGTTGCTAAGGAATAAATGAGGTTAAACAGAGCACATATCCTTTCCTCATGCAGTGCCTGTCTGGTGGGAATGAGAAGGCCTGAGTTTGGTATGCAATGGTTTGGTGTCTCTGAAAACATCTGGATGGCAAGACAGGACTGTGACTTTGAATACTGTTCTGCATGTTTCTGGTTGCAAAGCCCTATTTCCTCCCATCCTCTCACCATGAAAATACCTCTCCCTATGACACAATGGGGGAATCCACCTTCCAGTGGGTTAGGAGATTTATTTCCCAGCAGCTGTGGTAGGGGTGTAGGTAGAACATACATGTGCAATTACAGGGCAACAGAGCCCAAAGAACAGCTGCTCTGTACACACCTGCCGTGGGGATATGAGAGGGCAGTGATTTATCTGCCAGCATCAGTGGAAAAAAGCATGTACCAACCAGGCACTGTCGGCATCTCTTCTTTTCCGGCTCTTTTGTGGAAGCTGTTCCCTTCTCCCAGGCTGTCCCATTGCTTTTAGCCCATTGCAGTTGGGTTGTGCAGCATAGGAAGCCACAGTCCGTGAAAAGTGGACAAGATATTTAAATTGACAAGGGGTGTTCAGATCCCTGCTGTGGAAGGCAGCCTTCATCCCATGCAGATTTAGATACCAAACAGAAGCAATGCTACAATGGGAACTTGGGCTGTTTTGAACCCAAATGGGCAGATCACATTTCTGCTTTAAAATACTTAAACACAGAAGAAGCAAGCAAAATTGATGGTGTGGAAACAGGAAAAGTAATATTCCAACATAGCCATTGCTTGGGGACTTCTCTTCAGTTTTCTCTTGTAGGTTTGTCTTTCTTTTTGTTCTCTGAGTAATCTCCAGCTGTCTGAGTACAATGAGCTGGCAGAGTGTGTGAGCCTCGGTTGGGTGAGCCACAGCTGCACACGGGAGAGCAGTGACACATCCTGGGACCGCCGGGCTGAGTGTAAGGGGTGGCACCAGCTGCAGCTCTCCAACTGTGGGAAAGATGTGGGGAGCCTGGGGCTGCTCAGGCTTGTGCCAGCGGACTCGCAGCTATGTGTTCTTAGTCTTGAGAGCTTTTATATCCCCCTATGCACAGTTACATGGGGTTTAGACACCCTTTGATACAGCATTAGTTGATATCAAGCTGCTGAATTCGAGCTTTGCCAGGCTGAGGAAGAGGCAGGGCGAAATGCATGCAGAATCCAAATGCAGGGTGAAATGAAAGGCAGTTCCTGGGAAAAGCTTGATGTTATGGCAAAAAATGTCTCTCACAAACTGGGATTTAGTGTTCAGCAGAGAAATGTGTTTTGCATTGTTGCATATATCTCTCTGAATATGGGACATTCTGTACACAGACTGATGATGAAGAAATCATCAAAAGTCAGCACAACCTAGTACACATAGGGGCCTTAAACAGTTAAAAGAGTCAGATGGGAAAATGGAAAATAAGTTTTATTACAGATCAGATGAAATGAGCTAGAACTAAGCTTTCCAGGGAGAGCAGGATCTAGGCTTCTGTCTTACCAGGCATGGGTGCACCCAAGAACAGAAGGAAAAAACAAATTGTCACATGCCTGTAGATGGACAGCAACATTAGATATAAAATACATGATCAGCACTCAAAATATATGAAACAAAAAAATTTAATCACAATAGCCTCTTAGAGATTGCAGAAGGGTTACATCAGGAACCCTGTCATTTAAAGTGCTACAAAAAGTAATTAGAGAGGAACAAAAAGCTCATTAAAAACACTATTCTGTTTCTATGTGCTTTAAATGTCTGTTCTTATTGGCAAAACTGGAATAAGAGCATTTTCAAATGTTTATGAGAATGGAATTTATATCAAGACCACAGGGATTTTTCCATGTGCCAACCGTTTACAGAATCTTGAAAATAACCTGAACTAAAGAGATCCTAATTTTCCAGATAAGTTTTTGTATCAATGGCCCCTTTGCCTTAGTGAGGGTACATTTATATGAATATGTAGGATTATTTTGTAACCTAAGGATACAGTGTATATGGAAAAGTTACAGTTGGAGGTTTTTTATTCCTGCCTTCCCGCTGCTGCAGTTCATCTGACAAATGCTCAGGCAGCTGATGAAGAAGAACAGTACTGGCTGCTCACAACATGTTCCAGAGTACAAACTGCAACAAAAGACTGAAGGCTGGATGTTGCAGTGTTTACTTCAGTGATTTTAAGGCCTTAGGCATTATAACCATGTGTAACCACGGGTACACATGTAATGGTGCATGTGGATGAGGATCCGCATCCTCTGATAAGGTTTATTCTGTGAATATGATTTTCAGATTGGGATCTTCCCCAGGATGTAGGAAAGGTAGCTAGGAAAATATGATGAAAATGTGACTCCCTGGCTTGAGTTCACTGTGCTGTGAGGTGTACAGTCCCACATAGGGAACTGGGGGTACTGCCAAGTAAAAATGTGTGAAAAGCAGTGAGTGGGATTGATAGGAATAAATACACAGCATCAGCTGCATCGATTGAAACTTGCCTCATGTGGGGTAGTGTGTGTTCAGCAGCATTAGTAACAGCAATTTAAGATGCAGGGAATAAAATTATCTGCTGTAAACTCCAGTGGGAGGCAGAATTCCACTAGGTTTGAGCAGATAGGTGAAGCTGGTCTTTCCCCAGGCAGAAAGGAGCCATGGCTAGTGACCCAAATGGCTGATCTAGAGTTAGAACAAGCGAATTAATGTCATTCCTAAGAGAAGTTATAAGCAGCAGAAAAGCCAGCTAATCTTCACAAAATCTTTACTGCTTAACTGTATGTAAATTTAAAATTAGTTACCTGCCAATTTGAAACAGGAGATGCTTCAGTATGTTTACTGAAGAGAAGTTGAGCTGGGAGAGTGGCAGAAACTCTCCCATCTGTTCTTGAACACAGGCTGAATCTAATTCAGAACTCCACCCAGAGGTGGCTCCTCCATGAGCACAAGCTCTAAACAGGCTGGCTCCTGAGTTATTTCATGGGAAGCATTTTGGATGCTGAGTCAGCATTGCCACTTCTGGTAGCTTTGAGTTTTCCATGGATGGTTCCTGTGGGCTGTACAGGACTTGTTTATCTGCTACAGCCTAGCCCAGTATGGCAGGATTGCAGGCAACATGAAAAATAAACAAGGGATTCTGGCAGCATTATGTCACTCAGGCCTGCCCAAATGCTGTAGAGTTGCTGCCAAGTTAGGTCACTTAAGCAAATAGTTTGAATGGGTTTAAGAGACAGCTAGACATTTTTATGAGGAGAAGGGATATTTGCAGATGCAAAGACAAAGCAAGGAGGTGCATTTGAGATAAACCTAAAGGGCCAGGCTCATTGGACCAAGTGGCCATTTCCTGCCTCACAATTCTTTGCTTCCTCACATCTATTTACAGAGCAGAGCGTGCGGTGGTCCAGTGCACAGCCACTGCTTTGGGAGACGCCTCTGGCAGAACACAGAGGGATCATGATCAAAAATACCCCCCTTTTCATGGATGAGGTGGCTGAAAATGGTCAGTAGGAGCTCCAGACTGCATCAAGGTTGAAATTAGATTTGACTATTTCATGAGTCATTTAAAAATTCCTCACTTTCTGCCCTAGAGCAAATAAGGACAAGATGGTGGGTAGGAACAGGTCACCAAACTAGTGAGCCTCTGGAGGAATCATTGCTCCTGGGATGTACTCAGCTGGCACTAGACACAGCATTTCCTGGCATGGTGGAGAAATAAATGATGGCACTACCTGCCTGGGACTACTTAGCTCCATTAGGGCCAGGATGGAGCATTTGGGAATGGTATTTTCTTTATTTGATGGAGTATTCTTAACTTTATGAAATGAAATGAAATATATGATCAACCATCTTCCAAAGACCTTCTCTATGAAATTTGGTAGAAAACTAAGTCACAGCAGGAAAGACATTGCTGTATGCATTTGATAATAGAAAGTTAAAATTATCTGCAGAACTCTGTTTCTTGGGACAGGTTCTGGATCTCCACTGCATTCAGTCTTGCTCATTTCACTAGAAGTCTGAAATAGAAGACTGTGTGGTATGTTAGGTCAGACAGCTTGTCAAGATACAGGCATCAAGTCTCCCTTGCGTGCTAAGTAGTATCTCTCATTGCTACAGAAGTGTAGTGCAGGTATTTGGATGTAAAGTAGGAAGGATTTTGTATGTTATTACCATTAAAATAGGATCATGCTGTAAAGCTGGGATGTGACTGCAGTCATCTTTCTCTTTTCCATAAAGAGAAATGCACTTAAAAGAAGGGAAAAGCTTCATCTAGTCACAGTGGATATAAACTTTATGTACTGTAACTAGCTATTTAACCTCTGCAACCTCATCTATCTGGAGACCAGTTCACGTAGTACCCATGAAATGAAGGCCTCAGGCAAATGGTTTTTTGAGCGTCTGTGCAGACTCTCAGATGTACACAAAACATCATTAGGCATGCAGAGTCACAGAAAGCAGAAACTGATTTTTAGAGAAAAGGACAGATCTGCCAAGCCCTCATCCAGGGACCTCCAGTAAGCATAATTTTGTAAGAATAGTGACCTTTTTTATTACACTTAGCCACAAGTGATGCATAATGGCCGAGTCTGGAAGAGTTTTATAGGAGGGTAAAGGAAGACATTTAAATTTTCATCATTTTTCATTCTTCCATATGTTCTTACTTGGGCTTTTCCAACCATCACAAACCCTCCTTTATAGATCTGATGAAGCCGAGGCACTCATTAGCTGAAATCCAAAGAGGATTTTTGATCATGGAGTCTGGGTTTTGTTCCTTGCAGAAGAAAAGCGATCTGCATCTCCTGTTCACGTTTCAGAAATGTGAAGGACTGAAACAATATCCCCTCTTTCACCTGACTTTGCAAGACACCGTGTGCTCGTGGTGCTGATTTCACAGAGTAACAAGAAGAAAGTTATGGGTATTATTGAGAAAGATGTCAAAAGGGGAATCTGCTGCAAATTGGGATGAAGTTTAGTGGTAATGGGCAACTGCTTCTGCTGCCAGGCTGGATGCAGAGGCGCCCTTACAAAAGGAGCTGCAGTATCACACTGCAGTCTTTTGCTGCTGGTTGAACCCTCATAGTCTCCATGGGAAGCTGTACTCTGATGTACCTGTGGGAATTGCATCCCTAGGTAGTCCCTGTTGCTTGTGCTCTCAGGTGTTGTTTGTTAGAGCAGTGAGCAGAGCTGCTGGCCTGGCTGTCCTCTGGGCTGCAGAGGGGCATTTGCTCAGAGAGGTCTCTTCATCTCTCCCACACACACTGCCAGGGACATGCCAGCAGTCTGGACTCTTGGCACATGCTGGCAGCATGCTCTTTTCTGCTCCTTGCTTTCCTTCAGGCTGATTTGTGCTAAAGGATCTGCCCTGCAGACACTGAGTGAGCTGGAATGCAGGAGGGAGATTCATTCCAGTTGTCAGCAAGCCTCTCTCGGAGAATAATATTTAATAGGCTGCAGTTGTTGGTGGCCACTTGCCCCATCAGCAACGGGGAGCCACCAGCAGCAGCTTTTGGAGCAGTGGGAACATCAGCACTGTCCACAGAGGAGCATGGCAAGAACCCCAGTCAGCTGGGCATGACAAGCATTTAAACCAGATCCCTTTATAAATGGGAAGAAGTCATAAAATCTGCTGTGAAACCTTAGTGCCAGCTTCAGCTGCTAGTGACTTTAATGGCAAAAATGCCCTGTCTTCATTATAGGAACCTTTTACTCCATTGTCTAATTCCCTAAGGGACTGCAAGCAGATTGATCCCACAGTAGCACTTCAACTAGTTCTAGTTCAAGAGCAATAAAATGGAGGAAAGGAACAAGAAAAAATATCATGTACTAAAACAGCAGCCCTTCTGCTGCTGGCTTTCAGCAGAGGCAGGTGCTTATGGGGTTTTCATATCCTCTTTATGGGAGGACTGCAGTAATGCTCTTCTCGGGATGTGCAGAGCCCTCAGCAAAAGGAGGACCTGCCTGTACCTGTAGAGAGGAAAATAATTCCTACTCCTCAGTGACAAGCCAAAATTCTTCACAAGTATGTGCTAGGAATTAAAGACCCAGCCCTATTAAGAGCAATAAATTTGTACCAGGGATGTTCTTGGTCCAATAGAAAGAGTAAATAGACACTTTCTGATGCTGCAGCCTCCTGCCAAAGAGGGGGAAGAAGTAACCCAGGTAACAGAAAAATTATCTCAAGGGGGATTTTCTGTAGCCTGGCTTTTGGAATGAAAGCCAAATTGTAGCCTTGTGTGAGCCTCCACAAAGCTTCTTGAAGCTAAAATACTGTGTTTCATCTACTACAAGCTGATCAGGAGTATCTGTGTTTCTTGTTCCAACCCTATCAAAGAGGAAAAGACTGAAGGAAGGAGCAAAGAGCTGGAAGGGGGAAGAAAAGGGTTGACAAGCAGCACAGGGGAGTGAGCATCAGTATCCTCCTTTTGTGTAGGGGGTGGGAAAGACACTCGTCCAGCCTGTGCCTTCTCCAAATAAACAGCATTTAGACTCCTTTTCCCAGAGGGCTGAAGACTCCTGGAGCCTCAGCAGCTGAAGACCAGGCCCAGGCTCTGGCTCCAAGAGCTTTGGAGCTCCAGGGCACTGCAAAGCAGCCTTTGGCTCTGCAGTGGAGATGACTGAAGGGTGGAGAGAGGCTCTGAGTCTGGAGCAGCTCCCCCTCTCTGCCCCAGGTTGCGTTCAACACAGCCAGCCCCCAGCTCAAGGGAATGTGCAGGGGGCTCAGAGCCAGGTGCACCCCAAGGAGAAGAGAGGCTCTCATCCTGCTGAGGCAGCTGGGTGTGCTTGGGGAGGGCTCACCCAAAAATGCTGGTAAAGGGCGAGGCAAGGAAGGGGCTTCTGTTGTGGGAAACAAGCTGCAGCTGCTCTTTAGACTGTGTCAGCCTGAGCTGGATAAGTGAAGCCTGCCTGGTCATCCCAAATCCTGATGGTTTTGAGACTGGCTTTTTTTAACATCTCCCTTCAGGGTACCACAGAGTTGATGGCTTTGATCTTGCTCCCGTTTTTCTGTTTGGGGCCAGGTGTAATGTCAGCTCCTCCAAGCCATCCATCCTCAGCTCAGAGCTGAGAGCATTGCAAACCTTTTCCATGCATGGAAAATCATTTCATGGCCCATGAAGAAACGATTTTAATGAGATAGAAGTGCTCTGTGGAAATCCCATGGACAGGAGCCAGCAGTTCCTGAGGGATAGAGGTGCCTCTTCTACATCTCTATCTGCCCATGTGCTGGCTTTTAAAAACAAGTTCCTTAATTGATGGAACCACTTGGGTCTGGGGTCAGTTATGGCGTTGTGTATCTGCCGTTTGCCAAATCACAGGGCTTTCCCCTTAGACCTCTTTTCTCACTAACATTCACCCAACATGTGGCACACACTGGGGTTTATGACACCTCAGAAATTTCTGTGTGGTGTCAAATATCTTCAATTTTTCCCATACTGTCTGTGGAGCAGTCAGGAGTGAAGGGGAGAATCCACAACTCACTTCCCAGAGGCAGAAGAATCTCTGTAATGGGAGCAGGAGGAGTGGAAAGCAGTTCTCATCTGCAGAGCCTCACTAGCCATGCAGATGAAGAAGCTGCCACCTTTCCCAGGAGTTCAGTGCCATCCATCCCCCTTCTGAAAGCTGTTCAGAACACTGGAGGAGCTCCCAGCTCTGGTGTGCTGTGCATAGATTTGCACACCATAGCCTCTTCCAGGATGGACGAGGCACATACTTTGCTCCACAAGAGAATCCTGTGTGGCCAAGAGATCACATCGCATACTGCAGGCTGAGATCAGGCTTCCCTGGGAGCTCTTTGTTAAAATCATCCCTTTCCTCAGCCACAAATAACTTGATAAATGAAGAGAGGGAGTGAGGTGACGTGACCATATCCAGCAGCCTTCATTTGCCAGTGCAGATTGGGACCTTAATCTTCACTGCTTTGTGTGACTTCCTTCTTTCTTGTTTGTTTCACTGGTGTGACTTTACCTTTGGTCTGAGCAAATATCACAGAGAAATCTCTTGTAAACAGGGGGACATGACATTTTTACAAGATGCATGCTTAGCTATTTGCTTTGGAGTCCGTAGACAATCTAGACAAGTTGAACAAATGGTCTATTTGCCTTTGCCCCTGGAGGGAGCCATGCTCTGTACAGCCTGGCCAGGGTGTTTTACACTGGCCCAGACCCTTCAGGTTTTCAGTAAGAGAAGTGCAGAGGGGATCACCCTGAATTCTAGAAGCCACACAGCTGTGTGTCTGTGTGTAGGCCCCTTTCTGTAATGTTTCCATCCAGTCAGATTCCTCATTCTCGTTGCAGACCCCCTGTGCAGATAAGCTTCTGATGCCACACAGCACTGTATGGGCTTCTTGTTACTGGATCAGGGTAGGAAGGTAATTCAAGTAGAAAACATGCCAGGCAACCTGGAGTCCTAGCTCCTTTCCCTGCCCACTCAATGAGTGATGAGTTACTGCTGTCACAGTGCTTTCTTCTTGGGACTACTCTGGGGCTATAGTGAAAAATTATGTTTGTTGGATGTGGTTGCTCAAGGTGTATTAGAAGTTTAGATGTTTTCCAGACAGCACTAGGTTTGTACCTCCTCTGGGAATACATTTGCAAGAGGGGCTGTTTCTACCAGATGTAGCTTTTCAAGACAAAGGTCCTGGCTTCCCTGAGTCTCATTAATCCTGCCTTAGCTCCATCATGTGATTTAATGGTCAAATAGCATTTAAGAGACTTCAAAAATACTTTCCTAGTGTGAATGATGATAGAGGGATTAGTGAGGAGCAGAAAATAGCACATGGAACCAGGTCTGGTGAACCAACAAGCCACTGTGTGACCTTGGACATCTTTCCACCATTCTCTGCCCTGGGTGCCTCCATTATTCTTCATGGATCTTCCCTGTTTAGGAGCGAATCAGTTCCTATTAGGAAGCTATATATTCCTGGTGTAGCGACATACAAACTTACAGTGAGGCCTCAAAATGTTATCAAAGTAATTAATTTTTCAGTGTTATTGATGGTAATTGTTAGGCTTGTATGTGAACCATCCACAACAGCACTGGTTGTTTCTTATAGGACAGTGCTTATAGGACAAATAAACACGGTCTGCTCCACTGCAGGGCCTGCCAGTCCAGCCCCTACAGTGCCTTCAGAGACCAAGGGCCTTCAGCAGGGCTTGCTGGAGGAGAAACCATTCTTTTGCCACCGATGTCATAGCTCAGCACAGTTGATTTATCGCTTCCTGAGTCCTTCTCTCCAGTTCCAGAGTTATTGTGAGCCAGTGTGATGTGCGCTCTCTCGCTGGGTGACTTAAACCAGGACCAGTTCCTGTCATCTGCATCAAAAGGAAGGAGATCAGGTTTTATTAGAAACAGCATGTGGGCATTCTGAGCAAAACCAGTGAGTGCCTCTGCCATTGCCAGCAGGGAGGACAAGGTGTGCAGCCATGTCAGGCCCACTGCCACAGGCTCTGCAGAGTGCCCTGCCAGGGCACAGACTGGGATTATGTGGTGCTCAGCGTCCCAAGTGAGTGGAGATAGAGAGACATCCAAACAAGGAATGGATCAAACATTTTACTTTTTAGTGGAAAAGAGACTTTTTTACATCTAGCAGAAAATCCCCAGAGACAGCATCTTTATAGTTTAACCTTTCCCTTAAAAAGTATCAGTTCCTCTCCCATCACTAAAAATAAATTAATTTGATCTTTTTTTTAAAAAGCTAAACAAGAAAAATATTTTTTTCTTGGGCAGCAAATAAAGTTCCCAACAACTTCTAAACCAGATACTTTATAAAGCTACATTTTTTCACAAAGTGTAATACATATCTGTGCAACAGCACCAGTGTAGTTTTTGTGTGTGGGTGACATTCAGTGAAAATCCAAGTAGAAAGCTCATTTCCAGCAGAAGGGCTGACAGCTCTGATACATATTGATCTCCGCCTCACTAGCGTTTGTCTTGATGTTTATTTCTTTTCTTGGGGCAGATGGCTTTCCCTATTGAGTGTGGAATGTGTATTTCTTGGTCCCACTGCCCTAGGGACTTTCATTTTAGCAAGGAAAGCAAAGATGATGCCAGTAGAGAAGAGAGGGTCTGAAAACACTCCTGGTAGGTTTGAAGGGTTGAGCAGCATAGTTAGCAGAGTTAAATGGTTTTATATGACACGGTTGTCTGCGATTGCAGAAGGCTAGACTCGACATGCAGACAATCTCTCCAGGTCTGGTTGCCAACTTGGGCATGTCATTCGAGTTCGGCTCGAATGCAGCCTAGAGAGCCCCCTCTTAGTGTCTGCCACCAACCTGCTTGGGCAAGTCATTTCCTTGCTCAGAGATGCTTGAAGAGGAAGTTATATTGGCTTCAGTTGTACTTTATTTTTATAAGCCTGTGTGAGCTGCCGTGTTGACAGCTCTGTTTGAGTCTATTTCAGCGTCACCTGTCTCCCAGGGACATCCACACAAGGGGTTGAGCCACTTGGACATCAAGTGTAAAGCGGTATCTTGGATGAAAGTGGTGGTGATGGTGGAGACAAACTCTTCAAAGGCAAATCTTCCCCCCCAGATGCGATCTGCT
Source organism: Regulus satrapa (assembly GCA_013396955.1). Lineage (NCBI taxonomy): Eukaryota > Metazoa > Chordata > Aves > Passeriformes > Regulidae > Regulus > Regulus satrapa. The sequence goes on along the minus strand of VWZN01014450.1, from coordinate 43,752 downwards.
TAGCAATTGTTTATGGGGCAACTCCCAGTGAGGCATTGCCAGGCTTAGGCTTTCTCTTAACAACTATTTTTAGGGTTGATACTATAAATCCCAGTCTCTCCCTCTTGCTGCTGCTTCTTATCTCCTTAAATCATGCATAGTAGCAGCTGTTTGGCTCTACCTCTGACTTCTCCCTCCAAAGGGAAGGGAAACTATTTTGAAATGTAATCCTTTTCCTCTTTTTTTGGCTGGGAAAGACCTGACCTGCAAAATGTAGGCCACTGAGTAACACCACCTTTTTGGTACCTCCAAACTCCAGCCCTGCTGTGGGGTCAGGGGGAGGATGGTGCATTGTGCTGCTCCTGGTAGGTCCTGCAGAGCACACTTGGTACAGAGCTCATCTGGGTGGGCGCTCAGGCTGCCAGCCCTGAGCACGCTGTGCCAGGAGCAGTGGCAGGAGGCAGCTGCCCACCAGCTCCTCATATTTTCTGGAGGCAAGCAGACTCCTTAGCTGGGATGTGCTGTCCCAACACGTTCAGACTAACCGGCTGACTGCACCTCAAGGGTGCTCTTTGCTCCCCATCCCCAGCCCTGGCTTCTTCCCCTCTGCCCTGGGACCTTCCAAGTGGCCCGGGAGCAGTGCAGGCTCTCAGCAGTGGGTCTCTCGCACTGGGAAGAGCTGGTTTTGACTGCTGAGGGTTGGAGGACTTCTGGGGTTTGGAGCGTTCACAACACGCGTCAGAGCCTGGCCTGTTGTGTCAAGCCCACTGCGGCACTCCGGATGTAGGGGCGGGTGCTCAGGTGTTGGGCCACCGTGGCTTATTCCTTTTGCTGTCAAAATGTTTATGATTCATGCGTTGCCATGACATCACTTCCCATCAAAAACATGGGCTAGTGACCTAGCTCATCTTCTGCCAAAGCACCTGGCAAACGGCCCAGCTCCTGTCTCCCCTCACCAGCGACCTGCATGCTCTCAGTGCAGGTTGCCACCAGCCCCTTCCTCACAGTCCTTACTCAGGGCTAGGGCCAGTTAAGGGTGGCTCACATGGCTTAAAGTGCCTGGTAGAGTGGGAGAAGAGACCAAGGCTGGGTGGCTCTCAAGGCTTGTTTGGGAAGGGGTGTGTGCCCCTCATGTGAACGCATGGGCAGATTGGCCTACGGGCTCTCCAGGGTACTGCTGTGGGTGGGAGTGGAGTTGTGTTTTTGCAGCCTCCTCTGCTACTGTTTGTTCAGCTAAAACAGTTGCTTTCATTCAGGAGCTAAATCACAAGGGGATAATTTGCAAATAGCAACTGTATGTTAAATACTAATTTGTATGTACATGTTTGGGTTGCTTTCCAAAGTCCATTTATCATCCCAGGTCCCCTGCATCTGCTGCCATGAGGCTTTCTGCCAACTCAGCAGAATGGGAACTCCAGCTAACCCTGCTCGCACTTGTCTTGCTCCCAGCACCTCCGGATGAGAACTAAACATTGCTGGGTCTGCCATGAGATGAGCCATACCAGTGCTTGCAGAATGTTACGGTTTCTATCCAACAGAAAATGCTAAACGTATGAAGTTTATCTGGAGTTTGCTGGAGTCTGTACCCATCTTGTGTTGTCACTAGCCTAAACTTGGTTAAAAACAGTCTAGGAAGAGTAGGTGCTAGAAACAAATAATTTCTCAGGACCTCTAAACCTGGCATAGATTCTAAATGTATAGAGAAAGCTCATGTGAGCCCCTCAGTCTGTGCATCCCTGTGGATTTGCAGTTCTGCTTTTTTCTGCTGGACTTCTCACCAAAAAGCACAACTCCACGTGGTGCTCAGCAGGAGCCCAGGGCCAGCTTCTTGCCCACAGAGATTAGGTGGTAAGTAATATCTGGACCAATATCTAATCTGGGCAGATCTAAAACTAACCATGAGAAATAACAGCCCTACTATAAAACAGATGTAGGAAAATCTACTATTATCTCCTAAAAACCAATTAGAATCAAATAAAAACAGTCTCTGCTGTCTGTGACTGTGCACATGGTGTTAATTGCCAGCACTACCAGTTGCACAAAGCAGATCAATACAATTGAGCCCAGAGCCCATTTTCTGGGGGGACTGGCATTGTATGTGAGCTGGAATTTCCTGAGAACCAAGTGCCTCTACAGTAGAAAGAAATGTCCAGGAAACAGCTGCACACATGTAAAGCACTTTTACTACTTGCCTGATGTTTTCCTCAGCATCACTTTTTCATAGATTTTTTTTTTTTTTTAATGCTTAAATCCTGTGCAAACAACCTTTTTCTCACCAGCTTCCTGTATGACAGTAGCCAAGAGAAACAGCTTCATTTAGGGTGATCCATTTAAGCCACACACCATATTGTCTGGGAATATGGGGACCAAGGATTATTCAGTGGAGGTTGAAAAATGTTAATATTTTATCAGCCACAGAGTAAACAGATAAAGCGGAAACCACTTAATATTTTTCTGGAATGTTAATAATGGGCTGATAATCTCCAAAGCCTACATGTTTCCTGTGATTCAAAAGGGACTGCATGTACTCAACATTCATGGTGTGGACCTGGCACAAGATACACACCCTCTTTGAGAAAGGATAATGTTGGTCTGGTTGGAAACATGACAAAGCAACCAAATAGCTGCCTTCTGCAGTTTCTTCATGAAAATCAGAAAGCCACAGGGAAAAAAAGACAAGGGGGCCAGCAACCATACATACCTGCTTGGAGCCTGACCCACACACCACCTTAGACCTGGGACCCAACAATGCTAGTTTTTATCCTAGAAAGATCTGTGAGTTGCTTGGCACCTGTATAAAGATTATCTGTAATTATTTGTAAGTGTTGAACTGTGGAAGAACGTGAAGGCTCGGACCAACCCTGTGTTATTAGAATGAGATTCACAATGAGGCCCACGGAAAGGGCATCCCACCACACATCTGCAGCAGGGCAGTTTAGTGGTTTTCTCTTTGGCCCTAGACCACTCCAGGACCTGGCATCAAAAGCCCTGTGCACTGCAGGGCTGGAGCCAACAGCTGGGGATCTCTTCCTCACTTGGCCCAAACAGGGAGACCAGTCCTTGCCCACATGAGAAGGCAGAAAAGGCACAAATACCATTGTGTGAATCTGGAGAGCACTGGTATGGGGAGGATAAAACTGCAGGTCAACTTTTGCTTTGCACTTAATGACAGTTGGTCTAAAATTCTAATGTTCCAGCTCCTGAAAGGAGGTAAAATTAGACTTTTATTGTAAGTTAATGTAGCTTTTAGATCTCTCTCCTAAAGAAGTGTATGTTGGTGTTTACATGCTACAGGCTGGTCTGACTGCAGAAATGGGAGATGTGACTCTCCATACCAAGAACTATTTCCATTTTAAGTTATATCAAGCCTCTGCAAACCTATTCAGCTCTTATATCAGAGTGACTGTATTGAAATCAAAATAAATTTCTTGGGTTTGGTATAGATATATCATTTCTCTGGCTTTGTATGTGGGAGCCCTGATGCTTTTCTGGCAGAAGTTGAAAGTTTCTGCAATTTAAAGACCTGTGCAAAAACTGACAGGTATAAAATTCCCTGCTGGTGCCAACTTAATGCCATTTTTCTTTTGCAATCGAGGATCTAAACACACACACAAATTTTCTATAACTAATGCCAAAGCCTGGGGGGTGTTCCAGTCTCCCCTTTCTCCAGGGTTTCATTGAGATTTGCCATTTTTTGACAACAGGCAATGTCATACTGAAAGACTAGAGCCTGAGCAGAACAAACCCTGCAGCCCTAACTGGCAGCACCAGATGACCTCCCTTTCAGGTTAGATTTTTCCTCAGGTTTCTGCATGCACATCCCTGCATCTTTATTCAGGATGTTCCCATTGCCAAGTGCAACATATAATAACTACTTTTCACTCTATTGATGGCACTTCCTCCAAATCACAACTAGATATCCTTCTTCTACTTCCAACAACAGAAACAAAGACAGCTTCCCTTAATTTGTGGGTAAATAAGAAGAAAATAATATTCTCTGGAGACCACAGTCATCACATTTTCCTTTTTTTTTTTGTTTGTTTCCAAATTGAATGTGACTGAAATATATAATCTAAGGAACTTTCCCTTGTCCATTCTTGCAATTAAAATCCAGTATTTCCCCATGTCATTTTGGTTTTACTACACAGCAGATACATATCATCAGCAGCAATTTAAATGAAGTTTTTTGTTACATTTCTTGGTAAAACTTTATTTGTCATCAGTGTTTCATAAGTCTTATCAACTAAAGTCATTTGATTATAATCTTCGTGTTACTGCTGCTTTTTCAATGCAAGTTGCATATGGACAGAAAGGAAGGAGCCCCAGAGCCCCATGGCCTCTTTGCTGCTGTGGGATAGATGGCTCGATGCTCTGTCTCTGGTCCTTCTCGCCCCCCTTCAGCTCCAATCCAGCCAACCCAATGCCCCAGGATCAGAAACCAAACCCCATCAAGAGGAGCTCAGGGTACTCCTCTAAGGTTTGGTGCAAAGAGGTGGTTGAAAACACAGAAGCTCTGTTGCATCATTGGCCCCAGGCAGCAATTCCAGGGAGCTGTGCACGCACAGGGGATGCCTGATGGGATTCCCAGACGTGCTGGCTCCCACTCTTGCCCATAGTTTCAAGTAAACAGCTCGATACACTTCCCTTTTCAATTCCTGTTTCCCTTTGCAGGCACATGGGCAACACGAACTCACATTCCTGAGACAAGAGGGCAAGACCAGCCAAATTGGTTGTGCCTTAAAACACTAGTTTCTATTCTTCCCTTCCTTTTTCTTCTTCTTCCTTTGCTTGAGTGTTGCTGTTTTCACAGCAGTGACTAAATATTGACATGCAACATTCACCAAACAAGAAAAACGAGCACATGAATAAATATGAACTGAAACTGAGGACTTTCCAGTGGCAGAGTTCACTGGCCTCCTCCAAACCATGGGATCAAGAAAATGTCTGCAGCCCACCACCTCTGCTTGGGGCAGTGGGGCTTTCCAGGCAAAATTCAAAGCTGGCTGCTGGCAGCACTGCATGTGCTATCACTGTGAATTTGAGGCTGGAAAGGCTGCTCCTATAAACTGATCATCAGGGAAAGGCTCCTTCCCATTTACTCCTAAGTGTCTGTGTGAATAGTGTGAATTTGCAGGATTTGCAGCGGTCTCCATCCATCCACTTGCCTGCATTCCCCAGCAGGTCTTTTCAATGAGTCAATTTTTGAAGATAAATCTTAGCTGAGATGCAACATCTGTTTTTCAGCAAGATCTTGATTTTTTTCCCAGTTTTACGGCTGGACTGGAGGCTGAGGAGGTTAAATGTTTGGTCAGGTTCAAAATACCAGGCAGAGCTGAGGTGGGATTAGAGCCCAGGATGCTTACAGTTTAGTCCTTGCCTTCACTAACCATTTCTCAACCACATGGTCTCACTGGGTGCAAGAAAATTTGTTCATCCCATCAGGATGTGGAATTCTGGAGCTGCACACACTAGCAAATGACTTGTCTAGAAAGAAATTTAACCAATCTCCGGTTAAAATTCAGCTTTGTGTTACCCTTGGCATAAGATTTGTTAGAATTTAGGATCATTGGGATGAGAACAGCTCAGAGACCAGAAGATTGATTTCATGAAAGATGTCAGGTTTTAAAATTTGGTTTCACTCCAAGAAAAAATGAACACAGAAAAAGATGCAGCTTTTCTCAAAGTCTCTTTTAGGTTTCTCCTCAACAAATTACATCGATTATGTTCTACAAGCCCTTTGTTTTCTGGCATAGTTTCTTAACCTTGTCTCATTTAGACATAAATTTTTGAGTGTATCCCAAATTTTTCCACATCATTTTGAGGAGTAGATCCAAAGCAGGACAGAATATTCTAGAAGTGGTCTCACTAATTCCTCATGCAAAGATAATACAATTTTCATCTCCCCTGACAGTCTGTTCTGTTGGAGTTCGAATGCTCTTGTCCACATTTTTGTACTGATTGTTTTGTGCTCTCCTGTTCCCTTCTAATGTTTTTAGAACTTCACATCCTGAAATAGGACCTCTAATGTTCACACTGGCTGTTTGGTTTTTCATTTGCTCAAATTTGAGTGCATATTCATGAAACAAGCCAGAGCTTCATTCTTGGTACAGTACCACATTCCCTTGTTGACCCACTTCCAGTGCTATCCCTACTTAGATCCGCATTTTGTTCAATATCCTTAAGAAAGAATCTGGATGGTATTGGGTCAGGGGTAGGATGCTATCAGAAACAGCCCCATTTCATCACAGTTTCTAATTGATAAATATTTTGTGTTCTGTCAGCTCACTAATTGTATCCAATTTAAGAAATGCTACAGAGCTTTGTAGAGTGCTCAGTCTTTTTGTCAGTGTCATGCAAATAAGTCTTATGCCTCATAGGAAACATGGGATATTATATCAGAAGCATTTTTATTAGAGAAACTTGTAACTTCATCAAAAAAGTTAGTTTGAAAAAAACTTTTCCATACAATCGTGCTAACTGGAGTAAATATGCTGCCTTTAAATTCTTCAATGCTTGTATCAAGTATCAGTCTTTTCTCAACTGAGTTAATACCTCTTGGGATTTTCCATCTACCCCTGTTCAAATGCACTTTTTGCTATTCTCTTCAGTCTTGTGGGATTTCCCTCATTTTCCAAAATTTCTTTAAATCTAATAGTAGCAGGTCATACAGCTCCACTTCCACTGATTTTAAAGCAGCTGACTGCTTCCTATTGAAATTTTCCCCTGATTTCTGATGGACCAGAGAGGATGCCATTATCACTCAAAGATAGAAACATGCCTTCTTCCTTTTAAAAATTAGAACAGAAATAGATTTTTATGAGTGCTTCCTGACTGAGGGACTCATCCTTTTTGGATATAATGGGGTTCATTACTTCTGGATATATTTCTAAGTTTTCCATTGCTGTTCCTCCTTGAAAGGCCATTCTTTGTTTCCCTTTCACCCAGGTAAGAGTGCTTATATTAATAATCCCAGTTAACTTCACTCTTAAACACCATTTTATTGTAGTGGCTTGGTTTCCATTACAGCTTGTCCTTGAATAGGTTTGATTAAGCATGTACTTAAGTACTTAATTAAAATCTGGAGCATTAAAAACTCCAAAGTGGAACAAGTGGTGAATTTTCACAGCAGAACAAGTAGTTTCTGCAGAGCTTCATACTCCATGTCTGTGCACAGCCTGATGTTGTATTACCTGATCTCTCCTGGACTGCATGCTTCAATTACCTTTATTGAATGAGATCTTACTTTATAAATTAAGTACTTTATATATGCCACTTTGCACTCTTCATTTCAGGTACAGATGCTTATACATAAACAACTTGTTCCAGTGCCAGATATGTGGGTCTAGACAAGTATGGGGAGGTGTGAGTAGGATCTGTCTGACTCACAGAAACATGTATTTTCATCCAATAACCAACATGGAAGCTCAATATTCAAAATTTGTTTCTGTTGAGTGCAGAAAGTAGTTTTCTGTAACAGGAAGTTTTAGTTTTGACAAGCCAAGAAAGCTGTCTGAAGCTTATCTCATCTGTCTGATCATATTTTTCACTGAAAAAGGCGTGAACCTCCTTTATCAGCTCATGTTATGGCACAGATGTCCACAGAGACTCTGAGCAATGCCCATCAAATTTAATGCAGAGAGGTATGGCTTCCTATGTCTTGACCACTGCTACAGGTGGTGCCTGTTGGAAACTTACCCAGGCTTTGCAGAAGTGGGTAAACTCTTTTTTCTTAGTCTGTTCCTAAGCAGAGCCTTTGCCTCTTGCTGATGTCACACAGGAAAATCTCTGACTGTGGGTTATTTGCAGATGATGGTGTGTGATTTACCACCTTAGGCCCACATAGGTGTTTTGCTCTGCTTGGCCACTGGCATTGTTGCAAAAGGGAGGATATCCAGAACTGTTTGCTAATACAAGTCATCGATAATCATGTGTGTAAAGTTCATGAATTTCCTGACACTTGCCAGTGTTTTCACGTAAAGCCAGGGGCTGTCCAAATTCTTGTAAGTAATAAATCACATGCCTCACCCTCTACACAACAGCAGAGCCAAGTTTATTGAATAAAATATTCACACGGTGCCTATTCATCTCCATGTTGTTCAGATCCATTCAGGTGAGCACAGGAATCCAGTTGGGAGCTGGCTGTTGTTTGCTGGCTCAGGTGAGGCAGGCTAGCATTCCCACTTGTCATTCCCTCTCATATCCAAGTGGCAATCATTTCCTTCAAAAGTGGGGTTTGTACAGGGTATAAAGTAGCCAACAACCAACCTAAAGCTGCTTTCTGTATGTGATGAAGTAGAATTTCTCTATTTGCAAAGATGCTGTCACCAGAGTGTTCATCTGGGGCTCCAAGTCCTCTAGTCCTTTGAGTGACTGTTTAGTCAAAGCAAACTGCCTGCTGCATCCCATAAAGCAGACTGTCACAATAAAGATTTAACAAGAATATTATTGCCATTGGCCAGAAAGAAAGATGCTGTCTAAATGATTGTTTTCCTTGAGTATTTTAACAGAAGTTTTAGTTCAGCATGAAGAGCAGCTTTGCCTCCTTTTATAAGAATTGGCAGGAAGAAGTAATATTTTAGCTGACGCGTAATCTATCTTGACTCTATTGCTTTTTTATTGTTTGTCAGAAAGGCCCTGGGGGTAAACATTATTTCTTTGTCTGTTTTGGCTCTGGCTTTATGCCATGGACACATTTCTCACACCATGCATGTTTCTGCATACTGGAATAGACTGGGTGAGGACAAATTACCAGCTCTGCACACAGGCCTCTCAGGTGCCATTTTCGCATCTGTGGAGAGGTCATGGGAGTCAGAGAGTGTAAGAGGGAACAGGCTGCAGGAAGCTTCCCAAGCACCCCTGGAAGTTGTCAGCTGGTGATTTCAGTTCAGCACCTCACACCTTGCTCCCAGAACTTGTGGCTGAAGAGCTGCAAAGCACTCAGCTAGCACTTAGGGAGGCCAGCCAGCCAGATGCTCTTGCTGTGTGTGTAGATGAGCCCAGTGAGTTAGCAATGATTTGCAGATTCAGGTGAAACAAATTTTCTCGCTTGATCTCCTGCAGCATTTGATCAAGAAAGAGTTGACATAAATTTTCAGCAAAGCTCTTGAGCTTTACGGTTTGGAGAGCTCATTTCCCTAGGTGCCAGCTCTGGAGTCAGTGTTCCTGGGATGCCAAATACACAGTGGTTGCTTAGTGCATTTGTTATCATCCACACCTAATAAAAGCTTACAATTTTATGTCGTCCTCTGTTGCACCATCTCTCTATCACTTCCTCTGTGAGTTGTTGAGATGTTAAGTCTGTGCTTTCCTGGCCTCTTTGGTCCTTGGGGCTTATATGAGCAGACCTCTTTCTTAAACTGAATGTGAACATCCCCAAGGCAAAACAAGCTTTCCCATTCATCCATGGTGCGGTGTTTTGGATGGCTTTGTCTCCCATCACCTAGAGCACAGCAGCTCAGACAGCTGTCTCTTCCCTCACTGCTGCTTTATCTCTTTTCTGGCACCTTTATGGTTTTTTTCTCACCAGAAGGACTGGAGGTCTCCTCTGCATATATAAAACTTTCCAGCTTTGCTCTCAAAGCTCACCTTGGCTGACAGGATTGAGGGATCTTAGTTAGGGCACTGCTTCTGCTCAGCAGCCCCAGCTGAGTCCATCTGGGTGGATAGGTGAGAGGAGGGTGCACTCCATCCCTGCTGTTCTTACTCTGAGATGTGCAAGATTTGTGTCTAAACAGCTGAAAGAGTATTTCCTAACAAAAGCAGAGGAGGTATTTCTTCACCCAGAAAAATCCAGTTCAAAACAGGCTGCTGACTGTGGATTACTAGATGCACTGGATACCTAACCTGGGATGCTCTGCCAGCAGCTACTAGGAAATACGTTGGTCCTAATGGTGGGATAGTGTTAGTTGGCTTGCTTGGATGTAGAATTAAATTGCTTTTTCACTTCACATATTTTCTCAAATCTCACTACTTAAGATTGTAGAGAGGCAAAGGGTGGACAAGAACACTAAGCACCTTTGGCAATGACTTGATTCTTTTTTTCAGCTGAAGAGTTGCTGGATCCTACCAACTAATAGATGATAGGAGCTGAACCTTCTCTCCAAACACAAGGACAGAGGACTCTGGGATATATTCCATAAAATATCATCACCGAAAAGCTCTACATAAATTCACAAGCATCTCAGTCAAATAAGACATTCCCAGCATCCTTCTGAGTATGTAGTACCAAGAAGTGTCAGGGGATAAAAAATAGTTCCGTTACTATGAAGCTCAAACCTCAGTCATGAATATTCTTCAGTATTTCTATTCACTGAAATTTTTTTCAAACGAAGTTATTTAGGGAAGTCCCTCTCTTCACAATAGGACAGCAACAGAATTAGAATTATTAGAATGTAGCTGGAGAAACAGGCAAGCCTACCATGAGAATATAAACACTTATCCTTCACACCTGTGTGCAGTTCCTGGCAGTGCCGTAGACTTCCTGGGTGAGTCACAAACTCACCCTGCCCTGTCCTTGTTGTGTATGTGTGGTTCCTATTGAGTCCAACATATCTCTGAAGAAGGGAGTTTACAGAGCCAGCATCTATGTAACATCTGCTTAGATCCATCTATAATCTGCTTAGAGGGCTCTGTCTCACGGGTGCCCTGTGCTTTACTACATTTTGCAGTAGTCAGGCGGCCTCAGAGCAGTCCCACTTCACAAGCTGGCAGTACTCTGCCAAGCACACGATTACTCATTCCCCGTTGAAAGCAGGCAGTGATGAGAGCGAGCAGGAAATGGGCCTTTAGATCAGGGGGTTTCCTTACATTTCTTTTACTGCATCCACTAAGCCTGCTTCCCTCACATCTGGCACTGTTCTAATCCTTAAATCAGCTATAATAGCTAGAATGGAAAAGAAATTGAAATTAGAAAGGAGAATATGCTCAGAGGTTCTCCTTTTGTAGGTGTAAAAGCAAGGAGAGTGAGGCAGGAACTGACTTTAATATATTTGCTCTTTCAGGGATGGGTGCGAATACTGACTGTTGTTTTTGTTGAAAGCTCTGGGGGCAAAGGGGGTTTTGTCAATGTTTTACAAGTCTCTGGATGACAGTTTGAAACTGCAGCAAGAAATGTGATTCCTGGCTTAGCAGACAGGTTCTGCAAGTCAGGCTTTCTGTTTATTTTAATATTTCAGGGATCCTTCAGTGTGTGTCACATGGACAAAAAGGAAGGGGGAAACTCCTCCTCTGGCATGAACACAGCCACAGAATTGTCTTAAAGGTGCCGAGTTTCTGTGAGCCACATCCCAACATCCACTGTCCACCCCCCAGGCAGACCATCCCAGCAGGGAATTCCTGCTGAGCCAGCTCTGATCCATGTATACATCTGCCTGTGGACTTGTACTGATACCAGACACCAAGCTAAATGATAACCTAAAACTAAAGGACATTCAGCTGCTAGGTTCTAATCATCTTCCAAGAGAAGCAAGAGAAAGAAATCCATTGTCCAAGACATTAAAAACTCTGCTGTGGCACACAGAATTGTAAGGAAGGATTCTGTACTGGGGACTTGGGGTACAAAAAGAAACTTCTCTATCTCTAATGCAGGTGTTTTTCTGAATCAACTACATAAAGTCTCCGGAGCCAACTGTAAGAATGTAAAAATTTATAACCTCTAGCTTTATCTCTTATGGCTCTGCCTTTTTCTAATGGCTTTAAATTACAATTGCTGCGAGGAGCATGGAGAATTTTCTCCAGTGACTGGGGCTGCAGTGTGGAGGAGTGTGTTATCCCAGGAGGACATGGGATGTATCTGTGTTCAGGCCATCTTTGCAGTTGATGTTCTCACGTGCTGGTTTTCTAGAGACACTCGTGAAGGCTAGAACGCTACATGGTCAGCTGCATAAGATAAATTGGAGAAGTTTTTGCTTCCAGATCCTTAAACTGTTTTAGCAGCTAGGAAGGCTTTTGCTAGTGATTCCCCCATTGAGGTTATGATTTCTCCATATTTATAGTTAGGGGATTAAAATAATCAACAGATGAGCTGCTTCTGAAATTCCTTTGACTTTAGAATTATTTTCAGAAGGGTAAATGCCAACTGGGCACTTGAGAGTGTTGCTTTCAGAAGTGGGAGAGTCGATTTTCTGAAGAATCAGTTGATTTTTGCAAAGAAAATTCTCCCGGATCTACACTAAAGTGGCTTCTTGACTATATGCAGTTTCCTGAAGAGCTACGTCTGTTTTGCATTTCTTCCTTCCACATCATGCTATCCATTAAACTTTATGCTTCATCACTGAATCTTGAGCATATTCCTGCCGAAGTGTAGCTATCTGCTGGGATAGATTATACAGTCTTTTCAAACAAAAGGAAAGGCAAACTATGTAGCATAGCTGATACCACATGAAATGTAAAGGGACGATAACAGAGTCATATAATCATTCTCAGATAAAAAGAGCAAAAAATGAAGCACAGACCTCTTATGTAGGAAAGATGAGCCAATGAAATTATAATCTAGACTGCTATAAATTATAATCTATAGACTTGGTTGGACTGTCTCACTGCATCCTCTGGAGCAGCTTTTACTTTTGGGCTCCAAGCAATAGAAGGTGCTACAGTGACTCCGAAGGGAAGGAAGGTAGGTCTGAGTCAAAGGAAGAACATGTATTGTCCCCGTCTGCCAACCAATCCCATTCTGCTATGGCAGTGAGTGATTGAGCAGCTTCATGATAAGGACAAAGGGGAGTTGCAATGTTTTGAATAGCGAGCGGAAATGCCTTTCGCCTTGATTAATCTGATCGAGTTCCCAGTTTTGAAGGCAACTGAAGGGCAGACCTGGGAATTTTAGTTAAATGAGGGAGAAAGGAATCCTTGTTCCCAACAGGTAATTAATTTAATTTTACAGGAATGTTGATATTTTGCGCCTATAAGTACTCTTTCATAGGCCATATAAACTTACCCAGTGCACAGATGGTTTGCACTTAGAAAAACAAGTAAAAGTGTGATCCATTTGGTTAAAATAAGTCTTCCTGTTGGGGGGGAGTTACACACCAGTAGAATAGAAAGCTGTTAAACACACAATCCATATTTACTGCAAAGCAATAAGATAACAGAGCTTTTTGTCCAGTAATCTCTTTTTCATTGTGTGTCACACTTTCATGTATTAACATCCTTCCTAGACGGATCCTGTGTCTCCTTTGGGTTTCCAGGTTTGGGGACAGTTTTGACATGAATTCTTTAGACATATCAGTGTTTCTGGCCTGGCTTTCAGAGGGAATTTGGATGAATTGACACAACACTGAACAGAAGGGATTCAGCCCAAGTTAAACATATCTGGGTGGGCCCTGGGTCCCCTATAACTGAGTGTGCAGCTCATCTAAAGCCTGGTGCAGTGAGAGACTGTCCTTTGCTGACTATGTCTTCTTGCAGATTTATGAAGGGAAAAGAGAAGTTAACAGGAACTACTGCTGCAAACTCCCCTCCACAGGTAAAATGGTAGAGTGGCAGTCAGGAAATCACTAGAAGAGCTGGGAAAAAGTAGTCACCCCATGCTCGGACCATTAAGACCATAATAGACACAAAGTAAGTACTGAGAGAGCCTTAAGGTATTTTCAAGCTTAAACAATGGTCTTGCTCAGTCATAAATGGACTTAAAACATGGGGAAAGTCCCAGTAGATAGAGCAGTTTGTGAAAGTGAAAATACAAACCTCCAACATGGGAAGGATGTATTTGGGATATGGCTGCAGTGCTCAGAGCATTGGTGTGGGAGCTGATAGGACAAACACCTGACAGAAAACAGCTGGGTGGAAAAAGGACAAATGCGATGATCCTCTCTCACGCCATCTTGGCAACAATTCAAGTTCCCAGCATGATCTCAACCCAGGCACCTGCCAGAGTTGGGTGAGCCTCCAGCAACAGTCATTCTGCAGCATCCCCTCTCCTCTGTGTGCGAAAACAAACCCAGTCACCAGCCCATGGTCATGGGGTCTCTGGCTCTGGAAGTTAAATGTCTTTGCAAGGCAAGAAACAAATCCTCAAATAGTCGATGTCACTTCAGGACATGGATACTCAGCCAACAAAAATCCAGGCACCTGCAGATAGGTCAGAAATCAGGGAATGTTTTTAGGAGAAAAATAGGGCCCAGTTGGGAAACAGGAGTGTTTTGAAGCACTGGAGCCAGTGCCAAGTAACTAACTATTCAGACATCTCTGTAGTCCCTTCTACCTGCTGAAAGGGGCACCTCCTCCCCTCTTCATTTTCTGCATCAGAAAAAAAATCCAGCAGTGCTGAGTCAGTAGCTAGGAAATTGCAAGAATAATTCCCAAACCAGTTTCCGAAGGGCCTACATGAGACCTTCTAAGAACATGAGAGGTTAGTTATTTCCAGAGGCAAAAGGAAGGACATGGTAAGAAGAAATACTTTTTTCATTGTGGCAATTTGATCACAGAAATAATTTCTGAAAGATAACTGGAAACCAGAATTCCATAGGATAATAAATGATCATTTTTTATCATGAACACAAACATTTTTATCTATGAGAAGGGTAGTTATTGAGTTAGGGCAGAGACCACTAGACAGGGTATACTATGTATATGTATATAAATAGTATATACATGTATATAAATGTATATACATATCCTGGATATGATGCTGGAAACACTGGTGCCTCAAAGTTAACTGCTAATTGCCAGTGTTAGGAAAGACATCTTCCTTTCTATACAAATTATAGGAGTCACTGGACTCCTATCTGCAGCTATTTTGGAAACATTAGAGTGATAGAAACAAGACAGAAAATTGCATTCATGTGGAAGAAGGGAGGAGAAAGCTCTGACAGCTGCCCAAAACAAGGGGCAGATTAGCTTGGTGTTGTCCATCTCTTTCACATAGAGTCCCCACAAGTTCATATGCAAAGTGTGAGACCTAGCAAAAAATTTTCAGTCTTCAAGTAAAAGAGTTTTGTACATCAGATTGTGGAAGAGGCTGCCAAAAACGTCACTCTGGCTCTGGGATTTACATACATATCAAATAATTTATAACATACTCCTGCAGAGATTAATAATCTCTGTATAAGTGAATGGGTGCCAGGAGTACCACATCTGGTTCTCATGCCAAGGTTCTTCTGATAGCACTAGGAAGAATGGAAGGTATTTTCAGCAAAACTTGAGTGTCCAAATAAGATCAAGAGGATATTTAAGGTCAGGAGAGAGTGTGAGCCCACTTATGATGCCAGATCAAGCTCAGGGGCTTTGCAGTCAGCCTGGGTCGGATCAGCCCAAACGAGTCTCCAGTCTGTGTGAGAACCTGATCAGTCTCTTCATCCTTTGAGGGCCAGGAGTACACAAAGTCAGTACACTTTGTGCTCCAGCTGCCCTAGCTTTGCCAATCCAGGGGCTCTGATCTGCAGGACTGAGACACAGGCTGTCTAGACTGCACGTGCAGGATCACAGGCTCTGATCCGGGAGTTGGATGACAGCATTTCATAGAGGCAATATTATATTTTCTCTGTTGCTCAACAGCAGCAGCTCCATGTCGGGAGGACCCTTGTGGGGACAGCTGAATTCCTGCAGGAAAGCTGCTGAGCTGCTCTGGGGGATTTCCCGCGCTGTGTGGGAGCTCAGCAGGCTGCCCAGAGCCCGAGATCCTGAACCACGGCCCGTCCGTCAGCACGTCGCCCCATGTGTGATTACAATGCTTTTCACCACTCTCACCCCTCTCCATCATGTGTTTATAATCACCACTATTATTCTAGAGTTAGAGAGCAGAAGCATCCTATGCAAATCAGGATGCCAGGTCAGCTAATGAATTGGTTACGCCCTTTCCCTCTAAGGAAACCCAAGCCCTTGAAGTGATACTGACAGTGCACCATAGGAGAAGTGAGTGCACTGGAAGTATAAGGAGCTGTGTCACTGGTTTTTTCATAGCTTTGTCCTAAGCAGGTGAGTTTTAGATGTAAGAGGGATACTTTATTCCTTTAACATTGGCTAGCCTTTGCTCCAGGTAAGCCTCTCATAGGCATCAAGAGCATCCTGGGTTGCAGTGAAATAGATTCAGGGAGTTTTCACTGACCTCGCACTTCTGCCCCACGAGTCTCACTCAAGAGATACAGGCTGGTCTCCTGCTGCTGCACACGCTGGCAGCACTCCCACTGTGTCACCTCACTTTGCCTCTTCCCCCATCTGTGAAATTCAGTCATTGTAAAAACCTCTTCCACAGGGATAGGCAGGCCCTAAATACAGTGTAGGCAAAAGTTACCCCAAGGGTAGCACAGGAGTGTTTGTGTTTGTGGTCCTGCTGCTGGTGCAGATAGAGGAAGTTCCTGGGTGACATCTTGGCTTACCAGGAAAGGTAGGAGACACTGCTCAGGACACATTAAACACAAGCTCCAGTTAATTTATGTGACCTGGCACACTGAAAAATAATAAAACCAGTTTGTACTTTCACTTGCACATGATTAATGGCAAAGTTCTCCATCGTATATCACAGACCATGCCTTAGATGGGACAAAAATATACAGATTATGGGAGAAATTAGGAGTTAACAAAACAACTGTTAACTGAGCTAGAAATATTCTACTACAGTCCCATTGTAAGTCAGAAAATCACCTTGTGAGAGCTCTCTCTGGCTGTTTGTTAGGCAATTCAGAGCAGGAAAAGCAGACAAGAGTAAGAGGGTTTCTTCTACTTATCGGGCTGTGCCTGCTCAGTGCCAGAATGCTGGTCAGACTCATGGTATCCATGATGTCCAGATTGCTGTCCTCAAGAGAGCTTGTGATCACAGCAGGGAAAGACAATGGCACTAAGCTGTGTTCACTGGCTTTCCCCTGGTAAACAGTTCACTGTGTAACTCTCAGAAGGCAACTCACTGACTGTACTATTTAATGTATTTCCAAGGATGGAAAGCTTTCTTTGGAAAGGCAGCTTCCCCTCTCAGCATAGTCAGGATGCAGAGAGCAAAAGTTACATTTAAAATGTTGCTGTAAAGGTCACTGCAGACAGATGCAGGTGTCCAAGAGGGAAGAGGTCAGTGACCTGGAGTCGCTCTGGGTCTAAACAGCCAGACCTGTGTGAACTCATTCTCGTAGCGCTTGTCCCGGCTGACACACAGTGCCCATCTCACTGTGGACATCCAGCACAGGCAGCCTAATGAACGCCTGCCTTCCTGCCCCTTCCCCAAGGTTTATTTCCTGACCTAGGCAACATCACTGGGGCAGCAAGAAAAAACACCAGCAAACAGCCACATCCTTTGCCTGATTCTCTGAGGGACAGAGGCAGACCTTGCCCAGCAGGATGTGGGGAGTCAGGGCACTGTGATTGGTCACCTACTGCCAGCTGAAAAAAACCAAAAAAGATGCTTCACCATGATGAAAAATAATGTAGAGAGTAATTAGGGTATTTATGTCATTTCCTGATAGGCCATCATAGAGCATGATAACAGGATGGGGTCCACTGTCAGATCCTGGATGGTTCAGGCTGTTTCCCATAACCCCAATGACTAAATAGTGCCATGAGGAGAGCCTGAAGCTGTGGTGCATCCTGCTTCCCCATGCAGACACCTTGTTTGCAGGAAGTTAGGAACCATCCCAGGGGGTCAGATGTGCCCTGGGAACCACAAGCATTTCACAGTTTTGAAAGAGTAAAACTATCCACTTCTGGGAGTACTTGCCCTTCAAAGTGGCCAGGAGATCCCGGTTCCCACCCACTGCCCTTGCTAGTCAGGGCCTTGGCACAGTGCAGGGGGACAGCAGTGAGTCCAACCACAGCTCTGCCAAAGCTTGTCTCTTGCCTCCAGCGGTGACGCAGTGCTGGTGCCCCATCCATCCTTAGACAAACCTGCCGGTTTGCTCAGCTGAGATCCCACAGTTTCCTTCCCCAAGTGCCTGTAACAAGCCTTTCACCTGCTCCTGAAAGGCCTTAGCCTGCTTAGAGAGCTGTTGCTAGGCTGTCCCAGGTCCTTGTCACTGCCCAACACATGCCAGTTCTCAGCAGAGGAATTGTTTTTAAAACGAGTTTCAGTCAAAGGTAGCAGACATTGGTAGTGATTTTGCAGGGATTTGATTGTGTCCAAAATGGGAAGTTTTGTTAAGACAAGTGAATCAAAGTTTTAAAAGGTCTGAGGTTATAATATGTTGCTTTAATCATATGCTAATGCTTTCCTTCACTTTTGACATGGAAGTTGTTTTGTGGTATTAACTGAAGGGAAATTAGGTGCTATTTCAGTCACACAAAAAAATATTTGCTTCAGAAATGAGTACATAACTTTTTTGTTTCCAAATTACATAGTTCAATATATTCATAAAAGTTCACAACCAGCTGTACAGGCTCTCACCAGTAACAGAGGCCCTTTACTAGCAGCTTTGACATGTTAATAGCTGCAGAGATAGTAGTAAAAGAGTTAGAGAATTGGTTTGTAAAGCTGTTTTTTTTATTCTCCTACACACTGTTATCCTGGGGGGCAGGTACCAGAGGACTAATGAGGTGGTGCTAGTTATGTCATTAGTATTATTCAACACTCTAAGATTGATCTCTATATGAATTAACACAAGGAATTTCTGACTGCAGACCAAACTTTCCCTACTTGTAGAGGAGTGACAGAGAGGGCCCTGGGCTAGGCTGCCCTGGGGACCCATCACTTTGCCTGCCCTCTGCTCTGAGGCCATTTCTTTCCAAGACTGTTTATAACAGATGGGCAGGTCCTTCCAGAAGCCCAGAAGGATGTGGAAGGATGTGATGCGCACTTCATCCTAGAAGTGTAGCAAACACAAGGCAACTGTCCCAGAGGGGAATTGTAACTCTTGCTGGCGATGTGGAGGAGATGAGTCCTTCCTCCCTAGCTTGTCCCCTACTTCTGGTGCAAACAAAACCAGCTGGACCAAAGCAACCTGGTTCTTGGTCAAAAATAGCAAAGATGTTTGAAAACAGTTTCGAGAAGAGAGCAAGAATAAAAGTTTATTTTTCCTTCAAACTGAAGTCAGATTATCAGATACAGATTTTTTTTTTTTTCCGTGCATATGCTGTGGACCAGCCACTGTGCAGAGAAGATGCTCCATTAACCTGACACTCCTCCCCCAGCAGCTCTGAGCTTGGCTCTGTTGGCGGTTCTGGCCCTGCAAAAGGATTTCCATCCCTTTGAGAGACAGACATTTTTTGCCTCATATATGATGTAAAATCAGTTTCATAATACAAGTAAAATCTGTCATAATCTCTTCATGCTTGGTGCTTATTTCAGAGCCAGCTGCAGCTGTCACAGGCTAATACTCTCTGCTTAGGGTCAGTGTGTGCACAGCTGGCTCCAGCCTGAGCACCTGCCCTCGGCCCTCAGAAGCAAGCCAGGTTTCCCCTGTTGGGTCTGGGCTCTGGTACTTGGCTGCTGGTTTTCTTTTGAAACCCTCCATGAAAAACGTGCCGAGGGGAGGGTACCCTGTTCGGGGACAGGCTGGTTGGATTATTTGGGCTTAGAGAGCAAAGTGTCAGGTTTGTGTTTAATGAATATCTCCATCAATCATCCTGGCTGCCCATAGAATAATTACCTTGCAGAGCCACAGTGGCAGGTAAAGCCCTTGGCTCAGGACACAGAACAGGCTTTATTAGAAGCCCTGCTGTTAAACTCGCTGTTACTATAATTTGCCTTCAATTACATTCATGCTTGGTGCTTTGCAATAGATGGCTGATTATTCCTTTTTAGGGCTGTTTCAGCAGGTACCTTATACTCCTGTGGTATTGCAGGCCAGGGATGGATCACCCCAACCTTTGAGGCATGCAAACCAAATTTGCCAGAGGTGTAAGTTGTCTCCCCAGATGCTGCCATATTTGGTGAGGTGCAAGCCAAAAACATTTCATTTGGGTCCTGACTCAGCTGCCCTGACTTGGAGTCTGTTGTACTCGCATATGCCCACAAGGCTATAACTAGCTTGTAGAGGCTCCCAAGAGCTGCAAGAGAGATGGTCTAGTCTAATTTTGTATAAGCTAGTGGTTAAGCTACATCAAACTCCTTCCTTCTGTAAGCTCCAATGCCTGCAGTCATCTCAGCAATGAATCTGGCCCCTTTCACCTCTGCCCTTGCTGGCCTTTATCCCTAAACATCAGTAGGATGAAATGCCCAAGCTATAGGCTTTAAAGGACTTTACAAGTTCAATTTACAAGCTCCATAAAATTACAAATTCTCCCTCCCCACTGCAGAAGTACCTTGTAAAACATGTCCTGTATTGTTTCAGTTTGACGGGTCAGGCTGCAAAAGCAAGGCAGCATCAAGTGGAGGGAGTGCATCTGGTACCAAGCAGATGGAGAGGAGAAAACAAGAGCTGGACATGGTCAACTGCAAGTTAAAATAATTCCCTGCCTCTGCCTTGTTCTGTGGGAAAGCCCAAGGGCTCATCCCACCCTCTGCTTCTCCTCTCTTATTGAGCAATTATTTGTAATGTACATTCTGTTCAGTTTGCTTCAGGGTGTGGCATCCATAAGCATCTCTGCACATGCTGATATCCTAACTTAGCCCCAGAATCCAGGGCTGTACCTGGGACCATGTGGCTTGCTCCTTAGCTAAGCATCTGGCCCTCAAAAAAACTGCAGTGACCCTCCACAGCAAATGCCTGGCACTAATCTGACACGAGGACAGTAATCCACAAACCCTCTTGCCCCATCTCAGGTAGTTCCTGCTGCTGATTGTATGCCAGAAGTCTGTAGAGGTCATTTACTTCATCTTTCTGTCTCAGTTCAGGCTGTCTTCAATAGCATCAGAGCAGAATCCTCAGCAGCCGCATGCAAAAAACACCTTTATATCCTACACACATCTACACCCAGAATTATTTGCTGTCAGACTGAGCACAATGAGTCATAACTCACCTTTCACTGGAGCTGGGAAAAATACTCTGGAATTGTTGCCAGTGTCAGTGCTGATATTTTTAATGCCAGGGAAAGTGTTAGTTGACGGAGAAAGCAAATAAGGTCCTCCCAACATCTGCTGAAAGACTGCCAGTAAAAGATGGAAAGAAAAATTCTGTGTTCTGCTGATGGCCTGTGCCAATCCATCCCATCTAGAAAAATACTCAAGGACCTGTCAGGGCGGCTGGGGTGTGCCAGCACACAGTACCAGTCAGTCGGGGCTGGCCAGTGTAAGCACGGAGGCATTGTGGTGCCTGCAACAATGGCAGAAGTCAGGCAGCTGAGGCATCTCTGGAAAGAAAAGCCCGAGGGAGCAAACAGCCCCTGGAAAATGCTGTGGTTCAGTTTATTCAACTGTGCTCTGAACGATGGGAGCCTGTCGCTGGGCAGTTCTAAAGACATCTCTTAAAATACACTTGTTCCCAGAAATGATGACAGGTAACACAATGTGAGGAGAAGAAAAAGAGAGAGAAAAAGCTTTGCCAATACAGATGGTCAACAGATGCCCTCCAGCCCTCTTGTGCCCAGTGCTGTGGCCCCTTCCTGAGGGTGACAAGCTCAGCTGTCCTAAATCTGTGGTCTTGCATCAGGGCTACTGAGACTTGCAGAGTCCTCTTTTACACCATCTGAGGTCTCCAGGGATCACTGTGGCAACAGCTTCATGCAACAGGGCTGAGTTGTCACACGGGCCAGACCATTTCAGGCTGTATAGGAAAGCAAAAACCTTTCAGAAATCCAGACATCCTATATGCAGTAATGGCAAGATTTTATCCTTCCACCATTATGGTGCAGGCTGTTTATGAGCTTTTTTTTTTCAAGTGTTCTCTTTTCAATACAAAACTCAGCTGGCTCAGAGCAGGGACTCCTGGTGGAGATAAGAACAGGGAAGGACTATCTTGTTTCCAAGGCTGGATACCGTGCAGCACTAGGGAGCATGGGGAGCAGTGTCAGGGCTTAGGTTCAAGCCCAGCTTTATGCCACCCCACAGCCACCTTAGCATTTTGCAGAGGAACACCAGGTTTTCCAAAGCATGTGCTTAACTCTCAGCACACACTTGCCCTGCAACCTCTTCACTCCAACAGTTCCTATCAGCCTCTGCCTCCTTTCCCAAAAAATCTCCTTCTGCTGGATTCCAGCTGACCACAGGCTCTGAGATGAAGTTCGTCCCCAGCACAGCGTGTGCCTCCAGCAGGCAGGTGCCTTCAAGGCTGCATCCCACAGGGCTGCATCCCATGGTCCTGCTCCAGCCTGGTTGTGTACGGGCAGTCATGGGTGGTTCCCTGATGGCTTCTGGCCTTTTCAGCTGACTTCTTAAATCTGCCACGGCACTGCCAATGTAGCTGCAACAGTTTTTAGATGTTCGAGAGGACAAAGTTGATACATGATTCCCCTGCTCACCCTTCTGCTAACTTTGGATGCAAACTGTTTACAAACAGCTGTTGTAACATCCCTGAGGTGCAAAGGAAAATACTCAGCTACAGAGAAAAAGATCTTAGCATGGACTATGTCCAGGAATTTCCTGAACAGAGCCAGGAGCTTATTCAGATGTTTCCCTTCTAGGCTCTGGGTTAGCCGGTTCTGTGGAGATGAGAGGGTTTATCATTGGTAACAGCTGTGTCTGGAGTGGGGCTGGAGGACGGCCTGGCAGGAGGGCTGCCCTGAGGGAGGGTGGCCATCAGGGAGGCCAGCCATGGCCATCAGAGCTCCAGCCTGGCTGCACGGACTGCCATGGCAGCAGGAACAGCCACACTGTTGGGTGATTGCTCCTTGGCCAAGCCCCACAGGCTGCAGAGGCACCTCTGCTCCCACCACCAAACCCTGTGGCAGGAGCAAGTGTGGCCCACGGTCCCCAGCGTGTCAGCAGCTCTGTGACCAGCTTTGCTGGCAGCAGAACTGTGCTGCCTGTTCTGTGCTGCACCAAGGCACAGCCCCTTGGCCATCAGCTGCACTGCAAAGACATGGGCTGTGCCTGCCCACATGCGCACAACACCGAGACTCTGGGGAAGGTTTTCTCATCCTGAGGAGAGTAGAGCAGTGCAAAGACAATGTCATCTGCAGCCATCAGCACCACCT
Source organism: Regulus satrapa (assembly GCA_013396955.1). Lineage (NCBI taxonomy): Eukaryota > Metazoa > Chordata > Aves > Passeriformes > Regulidae > Regulus > Regulus satrapa. Next base: position 20,847 of record VWZN01014450.1, on the reverse strand, counting down.
CTGCCCAGTTGATCCCTCGCTGCCTCCACCGCCAGGGCTGGAGGGGCCGTGCCCTGGCCCTGCTCACAGCTGGTACCCAGCCTGCTGCTTCCCTCTTGCCAGTGAACAGCACACTCATTCCTCAGGGTGCCACACCAGAAGGATCATTCCTGTTGTATTTAAAATGCAAACCCTCTTGTTTTCTTGTCCCTTTATTTGATAAATTTCCCCCTCTCCTTGCCTCACTGCCTTCCCTTTCCATCAGCAGTATTGGCACGTGGAGATGGTTTCTCTCCCTGGGGAAAACTGTTGCTCACATACACACCAGGGGGAAAAAACAGCTTGTGAAAAAAGGCAATCAGGTCACTCAAGCTAAAGTTAATTTCTTTTAGAATCCCCCCATTCTAAAAGCAGTTTCCTGCTCTTCTAATTGGTATTTTTGAAGGGGAGAGAAAGAGATCCCTGTTCCAGGGGTATTAAGCTCATTAAAGATGCTTTAGCTAACAAAGCAAAGATTAGAGAACATGGATCAGATGTTTTTCCTATCAAAGCCTTTTCTTTCTTTCCTTTTTTTTCCCCTACTGTGGATGTTTTTAGTCTCCTCTGGGCCGGGCTTCATTAAGGCTGTTAACTTCGTAGTGCTGATGTCTCTTTGCCCAGCTCACAGTTTGGGTGGCCTGAACTAAAATCTCCCAAAGGGCTTATTACAGGTGGTAGGCAGACAGGGCTGGAGCCTGGGCCACACCACATATTCCTGAGAGAAATGTGTTTCCCTGACCAAAAAAGCACAATATTATATTCTTAAAACATTCCAGCTCCGTCTGGGTGTTCTCTGCATGCATTCCTGTACGTGGGATTATTATTGTAGAGAATTTATAAAGTCATTCATTTCTCTGGAAGTGTATGACATGGGTTTTGGTTGAATGGGCCCAGTGCAAACTTAGAGCCATGTGGCGCTATAAAAATACAACAGTAAATAAATCAGCAGGGAGAATTTACACTTCAGCCTTCTGATTGTTTTTACATTCAGAGGTTCAGACTCAGAGCCAGAGTGTAAAATAAATACCTGTAGCAGTGAAAATGCAGCGTCACACTGGCCTGCTAGCAATCACATCAGCATAGCCAAGATATGTGCAAAGCAAGGGTATTTACAGTGAGCTTGTGGTGACCTTATTTTTCTTTGGCTGCTTCCTATTTTTCTTGGTGATACCTCAGATCTTTATTATGGTATTGTCAGTCCTAGTGCTCCTGTGGGTGAAGGTTGCGTCAGGCCTTCAAGAGTTGATTTCTTTTTTTTTCCGGGGGTTATTTTTATCACTGCTCTTTAGAGAAAGAAAAGAAATAACTCCAGGCTGAAAAAGTGCCAGCTTCTGGGTGTTATCAGGATGAAACCATGGTTTTCATGTATGGAAAACAGGGATGAGAGGAGCCAGGAGATGGACATCCAGGTTCTGTGCTTTCGTGGTCCTGCCATTCGCAGGGAGCTCACTAGGAAGAGCCAAGTCCTGAGAAGGAACCCCGTAAGTTGAGGCTGCTCTCAAACCTGCCTTTTAGTGGGAGCCAAAAGGGGATCTCCTCACCACACTGACAAGGTGACCCTGCAATTAAGTGCTACTCAGTTGGAGGAATTTCTGCTGCACTTGTCCCTGCATAATGTGAGAATGTCACTCAGCTGCAATTTCACCCATGGAGAGACAAAGGGTGAAATCATCTTTGATGACATCAAATTGTGTTTGGAAAACCAAAGCTATTCTGAGATGGGTGGAACTTTCCTATCCTGAAGTAGACCTTTTCTGGGCACAAAAATGGATTACAATCTTGTGAGTCTGTAAAACAGCCCCTGCATTAACCTTCTTTCTGGGAGTCCCTTGCTTACCCCAGGTTGCTCCGGTTGAGTTCTCCTCTGCTGACCATTGCAGAAAAGCAGATTTTTGCTTTACTGCCAGAAAAGCACTGGGGTTGTTTACCACCTCAGAACTGGGGCCTTTGACAGTTCTGGTGGACCATTTTTCAGCAATTAGCATCTATTTTGCCAAAGATTTATCCTCCAGGACTGATCTGTAAGAACACCTGATTTTACCTGTCAGGCTGAAATCACTTCTTCCCACACAAAACAGATGTGAGGGATATGTGTGGAGGGGACTCTAGGTGACTTGTGGCAGAGTCAGTGCTTTTTTAACCCTCTGGCTGCCTCTGCCCCACAGCAAGGGGCTCTGGGGCAGCCCCCTGGGAACAGTAGCAGTGGCTCTGATGAGCTTTCTTTCTCCAAGAGGCCACTGTGCTTTTTGCACACTGGACAAATACTGCTGCTGGTAAAGGTATCTGACAGCATAAGAGAATGTAGAATTTGGCTCAGTTAAAGGAATATATTACTGGCATTTGCATTTTTCATGCTTTCTTAATAAAACAAATCTCTATTTAATAAAAGGATGAGAATTCAGATAGGTGGCTCAATGGTAAAAAGAGGTGGTTGCATGTGTGCCCCCCTTGACTGCAATGCAAGGCTGAATGGGTAACCTGTTCAGGCAGGTTAAGACCTTGACAAGTCTATTTTGATGGCTGAGATCAAATTTAAGTCTGCAATTCAAAAGTACACACAAAATCATAAGCCCAAACTGTGTCTGCAAAAGAGCTTGTCCCAACCATCATGGTGATATTGTAGCTTTTAGTCTTTCTGAAGAAACTCTGAAAACCGGAAGCACATCAATCTCAATGAATGCATTATACCAGCCAGATTCCTGTTATCTTTAATAAGGGATTATTTTTGTTAGCCAGGCAGTAGAGTTATCGGATAGAAAAATGGAAGTATTTTCCTCTGGTAGGTCCCAGAACGCCACCCTCCAGGAACAGCTCCCCCCCTCTTCCAAGCCCCATCCCCAAGATCGTCCTCTGCTGTGCATACACTTTTCATGGGTGAGGAAGATTTTGCTGAGTTTTTGGGTAATGGATCCTCTATGCTCACTTGCTCTCTGTTTGGATTGTGAAGGAGCCTTTCTAGCAAAGCAGTATTCAGTGGTGGTCTCCAGGAAAAGGCATTTCTTGCATTAAAAACAATAAAAGGCCCAATGTTTTACAGACAGATGTCCATCAACAGCTGGCTCTGGAGTGGGAAGAGAACACCGGATCTTCTCCATCGTCACAGTGCTGGGGCTCTGCATATCCACTTGTTTATTTAACAAGCCACATTATTAAACTGGACCTTGGGTTGGGAGTGGAAGCTCAACCCCCTGAAAAGCCACACAGACGCTTTGATCGACTATAAAGACCTACTTGAGAGACTGCACTTCACCAGTGCTGTGGGGAAGGAAAAGGGCCAAGTCTGTATTTCACCAGCTTTTCCTAAGCTGGGCCACTGACTCAGCTTGTCTTTGGCTCAGATGTCTTTGGACTTGGTCTCATTTGCAGACTTAGCTGTGTCAGAATCACACCATGGGGGCAGCATGCTCTGAATAGCACAGGCACCCAGACCAGTGTCACTGTCCCAGATCAAGTACTGCAGGTAGTGCTTCAGGCAATGACGGCCCCATACCCAACCTCACAAATCCCACTTGCACCTGGCTTTGAGCCTTTCTGTATCCCTCCACTCTCTCACCAGCCAGGCACTGGTTCAAGCTGTACCAGAACCCAGAAAGGCTCTTGGGGCTCCCCGTGTGCAGGCAAGCCCTCAGCAGCAGCAGCTCCGGCCATCGGGTACCTGGGCTTGGACGGCCGTGTGCCACGGATACGTCAGTCCTGTCCACACAGCAGCTGCCCCCTAACTTTGTCACAGCAGCTGTTTCCCAGGACATGGCAACAGCTCCAGCTAGGAAGGGAACATTTTATCCAGCTGAGACTGGCCAGCAGTTTAAATGGGGAAATATAATTACCCACACTTCAGTTTGGCCTTCAAATGGAATCTGATGTCTCTGTGCTGGGCACCCACTGTGCCTGTTGGAGGCAGTGCAAACTCTTGAAACGAAGAGTTGCATGTCCAGAGATATCCTGATAATTCCAGGCAGAAGAAGTTAAACTGAAACTTTCAGAAATACACTGAAAATCTGTCACTATCCCACATTATACTTATTCTCCCATCATCTGCAGGGAGGGCCTTGTGGGGAAAGCACTGTGGGGGCTGTGATGGAACCTGTCCTGGGACAGTTACACCCCAAATAGAACCAGCATGAGACCCCTTATTTGGGGCCTCAAATTGCTCCCTCAAAGCCTTGTTCTCTTCAGCCACAGCCAACATTGTTTTTATTTAGGCATTGTCCCCCTACATTTTCTTTAATTAAAAGACTCTCTGAGTAAAGCTGGGGTCAGCCAAGCAGCTCTTTGCCATGCCCTCCTTGCCAAACTCCTGCTCACAAGGACACGGTGCCTCGCTCCCTAAAACTACTGAGCTTTTCCTACGGGATATGACAGTCAACCCAGAACCCTACCCTGATGCTCTCTCCATGCTGGAGGTCAAATTTGTCTGGGTCAGACCCCTGCAGACTTTGTGAATACCTGCCAGATGTCTTCTGAACTTGCTAAGCCAAAAACTTGCTCTCAGTGACAGCAGCAGCCAGTCCAGCCTGCTGCCCTTGCCAGGGCAGGCTGTTCCCCCTGGAATCTGACACTTGGATTTGATAGCATCAGTTCGGCCACCTGCTAAAGCTCCACTCCCTCCACAAAGTGGACAAGTCAGGCTAATGCCCAGGCTGCCACAGGGGCCCAGAGGTTCTTCGTGGCAGCCTTAGGCCTCAGACAAAAGCTTTTGCAAGGACTCAGATTTTCAGAAAAGAAGCTCAAAGCTGATTCGGGTGCCATGGCAAAGGCAAGGTTTGCCTTTGAATGCAGAGTAACTATAGAGAAAACCTGTCACGAGCCAAGATCTCCTCTCTTTGCAACAAGAGAGAGCTGCACTAAGAGCTGAGCATATTTTCCTGCCTCTATTCATCTGTGGAGGTCTTGCCTCTTCTGGCACAGCGCAGTGCTTCACCTTAGAGCAGACAAAACTCTTGTAGCTTCATCAGAGCATGAAATAAGGTGGAAATCTCTAAACCTGGCATTGAAAAAGAAGTGCTCTCAACACAGGAACACCAAGAAAATAAGTTTGTATGGATTATTTTCCATCCGCTTAATACTCTGATTGCTTCAAAGACATTTTACTCTTTTTTTTCCTACTTAGACAATTTATTCTTTGCCCATATTTTCAAGAAGTCTAAAATCACTGCAGCAAAACCCAGCCATTGGGCTGAAAATGTGATATTCCCAAAGCTGTTATGTAGTCCTAGGTATTTTGGATTCTAGTCCTGACACAGTAACAAAAACAAACACTTGGAACACATATGTAGTTTTCACTAGAAGCCAGTCTAAGTTTTAGGACCGTAAACAGCATACACCCTGGTTTCAGTGGAAATTAAGACTTTCTGTTGCGTGTTCACTAAGGTGGTAATTTCAGGTTGGCCACAAAATGCTCTGCTAAAGAAAGCAAATGGAAAATAGAAAATTCAGACTCTGATAGTGCATCAAGGCAGAATAATTCAGCATTGCATATAACGGTTGAGCCCAAAGTTAATCCCTATTGCTGAAGGAAAGGCTGCTGTACTGGAAAGGCTGCACAGGACAATTCACTTTATTGGATTAATATTGTGTGTGAAGAGCCACCAGCAAGGCCCATTCTTGGGAATTTCCATTTTTCTGCTCTAGGCCTGCACTGCACTTCCTTACAGTCCTATATTTCTCCTTCTGTAGTTTTATTGTTGATGAATAACCCTCAGAATATATTTGCTCTGTTGAGCAGCAGGCACTTGGCACTGTTTCACCCCTCACAGGTCCTTTCTGCTGGCAGCAGGGACTGCTGCTCAGAGGGGCAGGACTGTTCACAGGACGTGCTGCAGCATCGAGCAGAATAGCCTGAGGGGAAAGGAGCTCCCCCATAGCAAAGGGCTGAGAATGGACATGGGATGTGGCACCGTCAACACACACCTTCCCTCCTATCAGCTGAGCTGCTTTTTACACTTCTACCTGCACCTGGAGTTAATGCACTTCACCTGGACACTGGAGAAATGCAGCTTCTTGGTTGGTGTTAACAGCATAAATCTCACCAAGATTCAGGGAGAAACGCACTCTTGGTGAATTTCAAGAGTGCAAGCATTTTGGCAGCTTGCATCACATCTGCAGAAATGTGTAAGGATTCCTATTAAATGCAGATAGTGCCTGGTGAAACTAATAAACCAGTCAGCAGGTCAGGACCAATATTGCCCTGATTTATTAATTGTCACTGGTCTTTGCTTTTTCTCCATCACCAGCCAGTGTCTGGATGCCTTTGGATGGCAAACCTGTGGGTACTCAGCAAACATGCACTTTAATACCTTCTCACCTCTGAAAATGGGGTCCACCTCCTAAATCACCGTGGTCCTGTTGGGAAGTAACCCATCGTGTCCCTGAGTCTGCATGAAGATCAGTGCAGCTTCACTGAGTCCTGACAGCATCAGCACATCCATCAGCTGTCTCACATCATAAGCAAATTAATTATCATCACTTCTGCTGTAAAGCATTTAATGTCACAGCCAGACACATGGATCTATGTGAGTTTATCACTGCATGCTCTCTATACACCGTTCCCTTTCCTGTTTCTGTAGCTCTAAGGAGCTCTACCTGAGAGAGCCCTGTGGTGGCCATCCCTGCTGGAGATGGGTTTGTGGCTTTTCCCAGAGGCTGAACCAGTAATTGGGAAATGGCTTGGGCTTGGCCTCCCAGCAGAGTCACATTTCCATCAGCAGACCTAGGCTGCTGTGGACTCCTCTAAGCTTCAGGCAGGATTTCCCTGTGTTGCTCAGCTCTCACATAGCAGAGTGATACCACACAGGGGTGCTAAAACTTCTTCTATGAAACATCTTCTTCCAAATCCCATTGTTGAGCTGTGGGAACCTGTGCTTTTGTCTGGAGGGTAGAGCCAGCAAAGCCGTTCTGGGGAGGCTCTCTCTGTCCACCCAGGGGCCTGCTTTAGCTTCTGATCTACAAAAATTATCTGTTACCTCTTAGACTACAAAAGTAGAAATAAGATGATTAGTGGAGAGGAGTGGAGTGAAGCAGGTTTAAAAGGGATGGAGAAAGGGAAGGAAATTTTCTGTTTATAGAGAGAATAGGATATTTTTTTAAAGAAATGCACACTGTCTCCAATTTGCTTTTCTTGTGAAGCCATGGTTACTCAATGGGTTAGAGATCTACGTGGATAAAAGGAAACTTAAGTCAGTCAAGCCACTTGTGAATAAAGCAGCTTGTGTGCAGTTGTTTCAGAGGACAAGCTCAAGCCAGACAGAGGATTTTCCTATCTTAGAGCACTAATAGTCAAACGGCAAGTTCTGTCTGATTGTGAATAAGCCAGTTTATAAGAGTGAATATACAATATGTAGAATTAATTTCACTACATTATGGCTTACCTGGATCCCTTACCATATAGGGCTGTATACTTCATTACCTTCATTACCTTAAAGGGTGAATTCACCTCCTCGTGGTTGTCACTGGCTGGGGGACCGTGTCACCCAACAGCAAGGAGTGATACCTTGACCACTGCAGCCCCAGGGTCCCAGCCTCTGGCTTTGCTGGGAGACAGGCTGGCCCTGGAGGGGCAGCTGACCACTTTCCAAGCAGTAATGCCAGCCCTGACGATGCCTACAGTCATAGACAAATAGTAATAAATAAGCAGCAAAGCACTGTGGCTTGACAAGGCTTCGGCATCCCCAGCGATTTGTAATGGGATAGGGAGGTTTTCACCTCCTGGTCTCTGGTTCACATTTCAAATCCAGCCCTGCTTCGAAGTGACCAAAGGTCATTGCCAGGCTCAGTCGCCCATGCAAAGACATAAATGGCCTCATTTCTCTAATTCCTCAGGCGAGAATGGGGGAGGACTGGATTTGTTTGGTTTTATGCTCCTGATGAAACAGCCCAACAGCAAGGCTATCTGCCTTCCTCTCTATCCCGTCCCCATCCTGGCTGTGTGTGGAGCTCCTGTGTGCTGCCAGTGTGTGGCTCTGCACCTTGCCCCAGCCTATGATGCACAGAGCCTTGCTCTAGTTGAATCCTGCACCTCATTTTGATTTTTCCATCTATAAAGCTAAGCAAAAAATGTGCATTCTCCTGTATGCAGAGTGGTAGGTTTGTACAGGTTTCTGGAAGTGTGAAACTCCACTATTTAAACATAGATCTTCCGCCCTGTCACCAGAGCTGGTCTTGGTCTCTGCAGTCCAGATATCAGGAAGGGCAGCAACTGGGTCCTTCTAATCAAACTCAGCATAAAAGGCAATTGCACCAGTGCAGCCCCCTTGCCAGCTGCACCCTCACCCCCTGCATAATCCTGGGGAGCTTGGCCATGGACCTTGTCAGCTTTAACTTCTTTAGTGACATCTCTCTTCCCCACAAGCTGGGACCAGAGAAAGAGCACCTGTGGCTCCTGCTCCTCCCCTGCTTTGCTGTGCTGGCAGGGAGGTGGCTGGGCCTGAGCTGTCCTCTGCTCCCTTGCAGGACCACAGTGCTGGTGCTCATGTCTTACACCAGGCCTTGGCAGTGACCCCTCCAGCCCATGCATTTCTCACACCATTCAGCAGGGTATAGGGTTTGTTTTCTCTTTGTAACGATCAGCAGAGGGGCTCAGGGCTGACACACAGACCTGCACAGGTTTGCAGATTGCTCTGGATTCCCAGGCACAGAGGTGTTTTATAAATATCCCCTATTATTACAGTACTCTATTAATAACTGCCTTGGGGAACAATGGGAGCACGCAACAGCTTTGGTCATCTGATGCCAACCAGCCGAGCCTCCTCAGGGCCATGGCATTCCCAGAAAAGCGTCTATTTGGGGAAGCACAGCATTCGCACACAAGTCCAGGGGATGTGTGAGGCCCTGGAGGAGGCCAGGCCATGGTGTCTTCTCCTAGGAATGTGCTCTCTGGAAGCACAGATGCTCCTCAGTATCCTGGGCTCTCCCCACAGGAGAGCCACAGACCTCTCCCTCACCCCATTGTTGGGGATGTACAAGAGCTGTGACCCCGGGCATCCGGTTCTGCCTCTGCTCTCCTCGAGCTGTGCAAGATGGGCAGGGCAGGAAGGGAAGGAACGTGGCTTGTGGTAAATTTGGTTCTGCCCAGACACTCTTGTGGTTGCAGCTCTTGCAAAATTTGATGAATGTTCCCAGGGACGTGCCCTGGCCATTGTCACAGTCTGCATCTACACTAGTGGTTCAGGATGAGAAAACTTTTGGGCAGCCTTGATGTCAATTAAAAGGCATTTTGGGGAAGAGTTGGAAATTAAAGAGGCTGATGGAGTGGCCAGCATGCTTCCTTCAGCAAGCCATGGCTTCTCACTCAGGTCAGAGGCAGGGAGCTCATTGGGGACCTCCTGCCAGCCCTTGCTGCTGGACGTGCCCTCTGAATGTCCGGGCAGAGGGAGACGTCCCTCCTCATCCTGCTGGGGACATGGCAGCGGGGCTCCGCAGAGGATGAGGAGGAAAGTGAAATGAAGGAGCCCAACACTTGTTTCTCCAGGAGAAGCATGAGGGAGCCTCGCTCCCACTGGCTGTTATGGTCCCTGCTTGGGATCCTGCCAGATTCACCAGGGAAAATGGTACCGGGATTTTTTCACATTGTTCCTGATGGCTGGGTACTTCCTGAGTCTTTCCAGTGAGGTGGGGAAGGGGAATGAGAGGAAAATAGAACCTTTTTTTATTTTCCTTCCTTTTGCTATATCTCTGTGATCACAAAAAGCCATATTGCAGCTAATTTTCCTGCCTCCATTCACCCGGGCATTTTGCAAGGGCACAGGAATTCCTCTGTGGGGGACATGGGCTCTTCTGATGCCTCCCCGTGGTCCCTGAGCTGCCAGCTTCCCAGTTTCCTGCGCTCAGGAGCTCGGGATGCAGCACTGGTCCCCACGTCCCACTTGCTGCCCTGGCCTTGGGTGGCAGAGACAGGGAGAGGAAGCAGAAGCAAGTGCAGAGCCTGCAGCCCCGGGACCTTTGCAGGGCAGAGGTGGGAATGCAGAGAGGCTGCACCATGGGGCTGTGACTCGCCGGGCCCAGAGCATCAGGAAGGGCTGCCATCCCTGTGGAGCTGGGGAACAGGATAGTGCTGAGAACTAACATAACTCACCAGATACCACTTGCAGCTGCTGTAGCTGCAGACCTCCTGTTTTCATAAACTCTGCACTAATCTACCCAGCTAAAGACATACACCTAAAAATGAGAAGTAAAGGTTGCAGAGTTCTGCGTTCTCCATTCATGACTGAGTCACTCAGCAGCTGTATAAAGAAGTTGCAGAGCTCAGCGGGTACCCAAGGGGACTTTCTGTGTGATATAAAGATGAAAAATCTCTCAGTTCTTCACTTCTGAAAAATGAGACATTTGGCTTAACCTGAATATTTGCAGGGCCTCAGTGGGAGTGTAGTCCTACCCTTGGTGCAGGCAGGATGCAGCATGGATGCTCTTGCTCCCAGGACAATGTGACCACATTCATTCCCTCTCGCCATGTTGTAGTTTGGCAGTGAGGGAAAGCCAGTGATCCCTAGATTGTTTCTGCAGGTCTGGGGTGGGAACAGACATTCTTGCACCAAGCATGATCATCACCCTGAGCTAAGCAAGGAGACCCAGCTCCAAGCATCCACCACCCCCTAATTCCCCTCTGGTTCAGCTTTCACTTGCTTTTCCTTAGTAAGGACATTCTTTTTCTCCTTACCAACTGCAAAGCTGGGGAAACCTAATGCCAGTATTAAGAAAAATACTTTCAAATTATCCTTTAGTTCCAACAGCTTAATGTCCTTACATATGCTTAGTGTGGAGTTTCAGCCTCCTCTGTCTGCAGTGGGACAGCCCACCCTGGCTGGGAGCAGCAGGACCCCTTTCATGTGAATGTGTCAGTCCCCCAGCCCACTGTGGGGAGAAGAGGCTGCATGGAGCATCAGATTCCCCCAGGAGGAGCCTCCTGAGAAAGGGTAGGTGGGTTTTTAAGGTTGTATCTCTCTATTCTGGAACAGATGCAATGGGTGGAGTGATCGTTCTTTCACCATGGGTGGTGCTGAGAGTCTGAGAACAGGACCTGTTTGCTATGAATTGAGTGTGGTCGTGGCCCTGCTTCATGCTCTGTGTGTGTACAGCACCGAGTGCAGGAAAGGGCTGCCCCGTGGCACAAGCCTGTCAACTCCATGCTTGCCTGGATGGAGGCTCTGCCATTGTCCCCCAGAGGTGGGAATGTGAGAATGTGCCAGATGAGCCCACTGAGAGCAGAGTGGACAAGGCAGTGACATGTGGGGGGGTCTATGTGGGGACAGAAGGTCCTTTCAGAGAGGCAGGAGCAAGGCTGTAAAGGGAATCTGCTGCTCGCCCTTCCTGTCTACCCATGCCACTAGAGCTCAGAGGAAAGCAGACGTAAGCCCATGGGGATGGCAGGCAATTTTTCAGGTGCTTTTCCAGTTGCAGTCGGTAGAACTCTCCCCTCACCACCCACACTACCCCACCCCACCTGTGCATGTGCAGCTTCTCTGCATCACCCAGCTGTTCTGCCTGCCTTACCCGGAGTTTTCTGGTGAAGGAATGTCTCACCCCAAAGAGGGGCTGCCCTCCACCCCTTCTCCACTCCTCCTCCTGCCCCCTCCTGCTCCACAAATAAACAGGGAGGTGCTGACAGCTGCCAAGTTTGGCCAGAAGACTTTTGACAGAAAATTGAAGCTCCCGCTGTGAGGAGGGCAAACTGATGGAGTCTGTGTGCTTGCAGAGCAGCCAGGAGTGTGGCCAGGCTGAGGAGGCTGCGTTTTTAAAGTCAAAAAACAGTCTGATGCTCACCTGAGCAGGGGGAGCTGGAAAAGCCCAGCCCAACATTTCCTTTTCTCTCTCTATTTTTTTTCCCCCTAAATAACTTACACGTAACATCTGGCATTCATCTTTTCTTTCCTTCACATGCACAGCAGAAACCCTGGTGTGAGTCATGTCCATTTAAATATGGAAGCACATCATAAAACCTAATGGAGAGTCCAAGAGGTGAGCTTTTATGTGGCTAATACTCATAGAGAGGTCAAGATTGTTTGGTTTAAACATGGGGGGTCATTCTGTGTGTGAAGGTGGTCCTCTAAACCTTTAGAAAGACTTGTTGGCTCAGCACGAGAGCTCAGCACAGCATCCCGTGGTTTTGGTGTCTGGCTCCTGACAGCACCACAGCACTCCCTGCCTCAGTGGAGGGGAAACACGGACTGTAGGCCCAATCCTGCAGCCATGGGCAGCCCACAGCCTTGTGCAGGGGTCCCCAGCCAGCAGCAGAAGTGGGAATTTGGGCTGTAGTGGTGATGGGATTTCAGGGTTGTCACCTTGCTCATGGCAATAGGCATCAATGATCACGCTGCTGGTCTCACAAGGCCAGGGGAGCTTGGCATTCACCCGTCACCCATAAAACCCGACATGTTTTATGGGACAGGGAAAAGGAGGAGTGTTAACAATTCACTTGTCCTTGTTAAACTCTGTTTTTGTTTTATGGACTCTGAAATAATTTTTGGTGACCATTTATTACTACTTTATTGTTTGGTTTATTGTGACTGAGCACGCAATAAAACAACCCTTCTGCTCAGGACTAGCATAAAGATGCTGTTTGATCTCTGAGTTCTTTTGCCTTATGTACATTTGCATGAGCCAAAACAAAGCATCTGCAGCCCGTCTGGGGTCAGACAGTCTCTGCCTGTCCCTGGGTCTTGTCCCAGGGATTATACCAGCCGTGGACATGAGTGAGTCCCAGCCTGGGGAAACAGACAGGATCTGCCCCTCTGATGCTGGAATAGACCAGCTCAGAGCTTCAGGCTCCTCTCTGCTCATCCCCTGGACAGGGATGATTTTTGATTGTAAGCAAACAAATCATGCAGAGTTACTAATCCTAGATTGTATAAATGTAGATGCTTGGTGTAACAAATATCACATCCAACTCTCCCTTCAACTCAGTCTTGGCTGTGGCAGGCACCAGAGTAGATTCATCCCCTGTCCTCAGACACCTGCTCTGACTAGTGACTGCAGATTTAGGATGCAATTAAAATAATGACAGCCAGGGGCAAAGTCCCTGGCAGCTTAGAGGCATTTAGCACTTAGGGTCTGCTCTGTGGTGCTCCTGCCCTCCGTCTTGTTTCCATTACCATAACAATATCTCTATTTACTGCTGGTGACCCTGGTCATCTAATGCTAGCATGCCCGAGTGTCTTGACTAATATAAGCCACATCCTCAGCTGTCTTTTGAATTTTCCACTATTTAATCTCCAGTTGTCAAGTTGGCACTGGATGGGATGATGGTAGCCTACACCGTCACTTCTGAGAGTGAAGAGGAGGTGATGGTCCCTGCTCAAGGCTCTCCCTCTGCCCCTGTGTTCTGCCTTAGTACTGGATGGCCACAGGAGTCAGTGCACTCAGGGTTTGGTGCAGGACCAAAATTTTAACAGAATCAAGGAGCAGTGGCTGGTATCCAGGAACCAATCCTCATATCCTTCTCCTGACTCCAAAGTATAGCATCAGCAGAAAGTGGACATCTCCCCTTGCTCTAGGGATCTTGGGAATGCCTCCTGCTTCCTTCTTGCTGATCTAAGAGACAAACAGTACCACATGTCACATCAACCTGCTCTGTATCTGCTGTGCTTATGTTTAACCATCACCTGCCATGCTGTTCCTGAGGAGAGCAAAACGAAGCTGGGTTTCTGTACTCTGGCTAATCTGTGCTTTCACCTCTGCTGAAAACATTGAAGTACTTGGGAGAAGGTGCAATTTCATTTAAAGTTACTCTGTCCTGTCTCTTGCTGCTTCCTGCCAAGAAACTGTCAGTTCCAGCCGAGCTTCCCGTCTGCTTGTTCTTTGCCATACCATGAAGTCTGGGCTCAGTTTGTAGCTCCTAAACTGCAGGAAAACAAATCCATCCCACCCTTGCAGCCAGAGCTGCACCTGAACTTTCCAGGGCCCTGAGTTTGCTCCTCCACTATTCCTTTGCTGCCATCCTTGCCCTTACTTGCTGCCAAAAGGCAGAGAAAATGGCATCTAATGCTAATAAGCACTGCAGGTCAAGGTCTTGTTTGAACACAATCAAAAATGGCTCCTCTCGAGCTTTTTGCCTTGCCAAACCTGAGAGAAGTGGGAAAGAATTTGTCAGACCAGCCTGCTTTTAAACCTGGACTTGTTCAGCAAGGATATGGGCCACAGGAGATTGACACCAAACCCCCTTTGCTCTTCTGAGGAGGGCACGATGACAGAATTTATGTCATTCCCTCAGCCCTGTTCCCCTGTCTCTGTGTCTTCTGCTCTTTTTTTGTTTTCAGGTACAACCTCTGCTAGTCCTTCCAAGGGGTTTCCACGCAGGTCTGGCAAAGACACTGCCATATGTTTTTCATTTTGATAACTCCCCTATGGTGTCTGTTATCACCCAAGTCTCTATTAAGATTTATTCCTGTTATTGTAGCAGTCATTTTCCCCTGTACATGTGCATTGTATTTGGAGAGAGTCATAACCACTCTCCACATCCAACAGATGCTGTAGTCAGAGCGACTCCTGCTTCCATTTACCAGACCTTTCTACTAATATGGGATTTCACCAATAACCACAAGTGCTGTTCGCTCTCCGAGATTTCCACACTGTCGTTTCTTGTCTGTGTTAGTGGCAAATGAGCAAAATGCTGCTCAGAGCTCTGCTCCCTCAGAAAGCAAAGGTTTGGCTTGGCTTTGCTTTTTATGCGCTTTCCCTTTCAGAGCATTCCTGCTCCCAATGTCTGTAAGGCTGAGAAAGAATGAGAAAGTCTGTCCAAGGGCGGGCAACGGTCATTGTGAGAGGGGAGAAAAGCGGGTTCTCCTCAATTGTCGGATTTGATGAAGGTGTGCTGGTGTAGGCAGTGGGATTTGTTTGACCTGGTATACGGATTTAAGAAGAGGCCAAGGTCTTGGGTGGGGCTGGATGTGGTTAGGAGGGGTCAGGTTTTACTGCCATCAGTTTGGTGGGGCCCCACTACAGCTCTGCCTTTTGGCAGGATAGTATGAAAAAGATGTCCCTCCTCCCCAGGGACTGGCAGCAACCCTGGTCCCAAGGCTGCTTTGTCCCTATTGCAGAC
The DNA here is from genome assembly GCA_013396955.1 of Regulus satrapa. Lineage (NCBI taxonomy): Eukaryota > Metazoa > Chordata > Aves > Passeriformes > Regulidae > Regulus > Regulus satrapa. The sequence goes on along the minus strand of VWZN01014450.1, from coordinate 5,801 downwards.
AGCAGCACAACACGGGCTCCCTTAGCGAGGCAGCCTGCCTGCAGCATCCACAGACCGTTCCAATTTACCCCTCTTTCATCCCGTAGCAGTTTGTTCAGCTCGTACGGAAGAAAGGAGCTCCAAATGCTTTCCGGGCCTAATAATATCCATCAAAGCATTTCCAGGGCTGAGGCGAGGATATACACTGCAGCATGCAGAGCAGGAAATGGGCTCGGGTTTTCCAAAGCTGCCTCTTCCAACCAGAGCAAACCACAAGATCACGGGAGGACAAGAGCGCTACGCTCGTGGCTTTGTTTGCCCCAGAAGGAATTGATTTGATGAGAAAGGAAATTGACTTTCTTTAATCTGCCCTTGTGCTAATTCCGCAGAGGAAGGCGTGAGCATTGGCAGTTCCTGAACCAGCCCTCAGTGCCAGTCGCTCCGTGCTCTTTGCAGGGATGGCAGTGTTTCCCAGGCCCTGGCCCACGGGAAGTGCCTGTGAACCTCAGCGAGCAGTGCGTGGGGGAGGTGGAGAGCCCTCGCCTCCAGGGCCAGTGGCCCCACAGGGACAGTTGCCAGCATGGCTCAGGCCCGGGTGTGTTATGGGTCCCCTTACACATATGCCTTTCTCATAAGGATCCCCCCGCTGGCTTTACCAGGGCCAGGTTTTCCCTGGCAAAAGCCATGAGGAAGGAAACAGCTGTGCTGCTTCTCACCTCTGGGGTGCCTGACTGTGCACCTTAAAATGTCTTTTCCAAACCCTGTCTATGAGCCCAGGAGGACAAGAATGAGGATGTTCGTTATGCAGCAGCCACTTGTGCGAGAACAGGCTAGATTTGAACAGCCTTTTACATTAAAGAGTTTGTATGAGAAAATCACAAGAAATGTAAAAAATCCTTATCAATGTGGATTCCTGAATGGTTCCAGGCTGAAATTTCAGCTAAAAATCGGGGAAATGGAATTAATGAGTAGGAAGAACATCAAAGAAGAGCTAGAAATTGTACAGTGTTGCTTTGTACAACAAAACCTAAAAATACAATAAATAAATTATACAAAACCTAAGCCAAGATTATTCTGGATCCCTTTCAATGCCAAATAGCTCTCTGAAGGTGACTAAACATCATCACTGTTGTTTGCACAGAAGGACACTGAGATGGAAACAGCAAAGGATTTAGATATGACAAGCAATCTTGGGTACCCCATGAACTTGTTTGAGGTGTCATGGAGGCAGGACTGGGAGGCTTGCTCTCCTCTGCTTCACCATGCTCATATAGTGACACGCTATTGCCTTTCACAGGGCTTGTGCAGGGCTTACAGAACGAACGCCTTGTAAGAGTTTTCCTCAAGGCATGCCGAAGTCCCTGCCCCTTCCTTTTCCCAAGATGCCTGTTAAGGGGTGCCAGGTCTCTGGCCAGGACTCTGCAGGCAGGAGCACAGAGGGTGCAGGGCACATAATATTTCAGGCAGGGCTGGTCACTCGTCCAGCTCATCTCTTTGTCTGGCAGACTCTGACTGCAGTGCCTGCCTTTTGCAGCAGCCTTGGGCTCCAGCAGAGAAAACCTGCCTGTCCTCAAGCCCCCTCAGCAGGACATCTGCCTGAGTGATGGGGTGGTGGAAGCAGGAGTCAGAGCAAATCCTGAAATCCTCAAAATCCTTCTGCCTGGGGAGAGGAATGTGCTGTCAATAAAACTGGTGTGTCTTTGCAGGCAGGCAGAAGGGACCACCACTCCTGCCTCACTTGTCCCACCAGAGCACTCTCAAAAGGGACAAGGTCTCCCACAGGGCATGAGGAAATAGCAAGTGAAGCTGAGAGCCGTGGACAGGTCACAAAATCCCTTAGGAACAGGCACATCCACAAGTGGGTAAAATAATAAGGAGGCAAAGGAGAAAGGCTGGTAGAAGCACCTCTGCTTTTTTGCAGACAAATACGGGCTCCGGGAAGGATCCTGGGCTCATCTTCAGATCTAATCTCTGCTCTCAGAGACTGTGCTCTCCCATATGACTTTAACATGTGTGATCTGCCCTCAGTGGCAGTGCAGAGCCTGCTGCCTCTCAGCTGGATGTGATCCAGAGGGTTCAGCTCCAGCACTGACGCAAGAAGAAAAATCTCCATGATGTAGCCAGTTTTTATGCTGGATTGGATTTGAAGAGCAGCTGACATTGGCTGAAGCATCCATTCCTTATGGCCTTTGGGTTAAGTTTGCAACAGGTCTGATGTAACAACCAGCAATGCAGGGAGAGGATTTATCCCAGTGGGATCTCCTGTGGATTGTGCAGCCTCCCATTAGCATGCTGAGCCCTGCGGTTTGTTGTTTGTGTTCATTTGTTTATGTTAACATACTGTGCTATGTTAGTGATTAATATATATCATCATCTTCTACACCAAACCCCATGAAAACATCTGAGCTCCAGAACAAGTGATGTCAATCTGTTCTTCGCTGTGACAGGAGACAAGGTAGAACAACAAGGAATGTCCAGGCTATTTTTCTGTCCTAACAAAAAAAGGAGAAAAGTTCTTGCAAGAAAAGAAACCCTTGCAGAACAGCCTACAGCAACTGCAGAGAGGGAGCTTTGGGGGACACTACATCACCTGACAGTGACTGAGCTCTGCAGGGGACCCCCATCCATGCAACGACAGTGCTCATCTAACTGCAGCCTCTTGTGGGATGGAACTGTCTGGGTCCCCCTGTGTGGAAATTTCCCCATACACTGACAACCTGTATGGCCACAGCAGCTCCACTGGTGCCTGTGTGGGTCAGGCTTCAGCAACTACATCCAATCGAGAGCCAGGCTGCCTTTAGCCAAAATAAATGTCTGCACAGGATGCTGCAGCGGCACTGAGTGAATATAAACCTTCGGCCCAACAACCACAACCCAGTTGTGGATAAATGCCTGACCTTCCCTCTAGCGACATGGCTGCAAGTGGATGGCTTGAAATTGACTCTGGCTCCACAGAAAGGATCTAGCGAGAAGCAGTGAGGCAGCTGCTTCCCCTTTGGATTCAGATAGCAGCAGTGTCCTCCTGTGCTCTGTGGGACCTCTCACACCCTCTTCCCCAATTTTGTGCTGCGATAATGAATACATTTCAACTAAGTCATTTTTGGCACCTCGATACTCTGGGGCATGAGGGAATCCTTTTTTTCAAACTAATAGCACCGTGTTACCCTGTATCTGCAACCCCATTTTCCCTGCACCCAGGGAGCACAGGCAGTCAGGCAAGAGCTTCCCCAGGCAGGAGGGTAGGAGGGGGTGGACACTAATTCTCCCACACCTATTAGCAGCAGATGTGTGTGTCAGCCCCAGGCAGCAGAGCAGCATCCCCATACAGAGCTTTTTGACAGCATTAATGAACACTAATGAGGACAGGAGTGACATAGAGTGACTGGTTTTAGAGGTGCACTCAGAACCAGACAAGCAAGGGTTGCTCCTGGCAGAGCTTCAGGCAGTGACCCCAACTGTCAGGTCCCCTTGCCCAGGCCACCCCAGGAGCTCTCCAGGAAATTCTGTATTCTGGGGCTGGGTGAGGGTCTCAAAAACTTCATAGCCCCAAACCGTGGACCACACAGGGCAGCTGCACTGCAGGAGAGCATGGATATCTCACTGGAGAAGCATGAGCAGTTGTCAGGGTGGGGTGGGGGGAAATTAAAGAAAGAAGAGGGGAAAAGGAGAAACTCCACCGGCTGTGTGCTGGGAGAGAGTGGCTGACAGTTTTATTTCTGAGAATTTCCCTGTGCGTGATCTCTACATTGGGATCTGCAGGCAAGTGACCCTGCAAAAGCAGCCTGAAATCCCCATGGCAAATAACGTGGAGCCAAGGCTGGCAAGCAGGAGCCAGCAGGAGGTGTGGGGAGTGTGAGGGCTATGGGAGCCCAGTCCCATTCCCCTGGACCCTGTGGAGCCCCACTGACTCCCTGCCATGCCCATCAGTCAGGCAGCCCACAGAGTCCCACAGGTCCCAGTTTTCACTGACACATCACTGTCTATTAGCATAAAAACCATGAACCAGACAGAGTTCATGAGGATTGAGCTGGCTATAAAACAATTCTTTCATTTGAATATTTTCTTTTTCTTTTTTCCTTTCCTTTCCTTTCCTTTCCTTTCCTTTCCTTTCCTTTCCTTTCCTTTCCTTTCCTTTCCTTTCCTTTCCTTTCCTTTCCTTTCCTTTCCTTTCCTTTCCTTTCCTTTCCTTTCCTTTCCTTTCCTTTCCTTTCCTTTCCTTTCCTTTCCTTTCCTTTCCTTTCCTTTCCTTTCCTTTCCTTTCCTTTCCTTTCCTTTCCTTTCCTTTCCTTTCCTTTCCTTTCCTTTCCTTTCCTTTCCTTTCCTTTCCTTTCCTTTCCTTTCCTTTCCTTTCCTTTCCTTTCCTTTCCTTTCCTTTCCTTTCCTTTCCTTTCCTTTCCTTTCCTTTCCTTTCCTTTCCTTTCCTTTCCTTTCCTTTCCTTTCCTTTCCTTTCCTTTCCTTTCCTTTCCTTTCCTTTCCTTTCCTTTCCTTTCCTTTCCTTTCCTTTCCTTTCCTTTCCTTTCCTTTCCTTTCCTTTCCTTTCCTTTCCTTTCCTTTCCTTTCCTTTCCTTTCCTTTCCTTTCCTTTCCTTTCCTTTCCTTTCCTTTCCTTTCCTTTCCTTTCCTTTCCTTTCCTTTCCTTTCCTTTCCTTTCCTTTCCTTTCCTTTCCTTTCCTTTCCTTTCCTTTCCTTTCCTTTCCTTTCCTTTCCTTTCCTTTCCTTTCCTTTCCTTTCCTTTCCTTTC
>VWZN01014449.1:1116221-1131558 GCA_013396955.1 Regulus satrapa | reverse complement strand
AAAACAAAAACCCACCCTTGATTCTAACATGAATTTGCTAACAAGAAGTGATATGAGAAGAAAAAAAGGTCCTAAAAATCTCCCAGCTCTTCATTTCTGCTGCACACAGCATGCACCAGATACCCCACACCTTTGGAGAATGAAAAATGCAGCCCTGAAAAGGCATGAGCAGCTGGGAAATGCCCTTCCAAGCCAGCCATGGCAAAAATCAAATCACAGAATCTTTTCCTAGGTTCCATAGTGATAAAGGGTGGACAGAAGTACTAATGGTAGCCTGTAGAGCATGGGCAGCAGCTACCTTTCATAATTCCTATATTATCTCAAAATTCCTCATCTGGTGGATAGGTTTGTATATTATTTTGGGAACAGCATGTCCCCATTTAAACAGATGTCATCCCTTCCAAACCATGTGCTGTGAACTTTGCAAGGGCTTGGAAGGGTAGCTGAGAGAGCTTGGGAATGATACAGGAGTCCAAATAACTGAAAAGAGGTTCAAACTTTCTCCCTGTAAATAAAGGTCATTTCACAGTCTTACAAGGTGCTTTTTGATTGTCACATGAAATCCAGACTATCTAAATGCAAATCTTTTCTTATTTACTTAAAAGACAAAGATAAATACATTTAGACTGGTCATCTGGTCATAGAAGAGCCTATCAGATTTATCCATAGTTACAAAGCCTGATCCATCACTGAATTTTTCTACTTATATGTGGGTGGCTGCTAATACTGGTTTTGTTATGCAAGAATTATAAATATTCTCACTGAGAATTAATGACTTAATTTAGATGCACCAGCAGGATACGAATAGCTCAAGGTTTTCCCAGCACACGAAGAGCAGGAGCCATGCAGAAGGTAATTACCTGGGTCTGGAAATAAGGGGTTTTGAAGAGTGATAGCCCATTAAGGCAGGGACTGCAAGGAGCTCACAGTTAAAGCACAATTCACTGTAGGGGAAGACTTGTGACTGTGGAATGAAAGGTTATATGTGCAACAAGAAGCTTATTAGGTGTTCAGGGTCTTTTTATTCTGATATTATTTATATATATCTGGAGTTATCAGTGCCCTAAATTGGTATCTTTTAAAGATCCAATAAAAGCACCCAAAGTTACAATGCCTTAATTTTTGTTCCTTGATGCCTTGAAAGCCATGTTATTGGAGAGCAAATTGCTTACCACCATTCAAGAACTGTGCAAGTGTGTTTTCTAAAAGGACCTCAAATTCTTGGGGAAATGGGGGAACAGAAGTATTTCAAGAGAAATATTCAAGTACTTAAAGAGAAGTATTTCAAGTCTTAAAAACAACTTGTGGACAATTGCCAAGTTAAAAATGGTGTCTTTGGATCATCTGCTCACCAGTGATAATTTTCTTCATCTATCTCTCTGCGATTTTCTCTGTGCTCCTGCATTACCAGAACTGAAGAGGCATTTTCACTCCATTTTGCCCCAATTTCTATACTAATAACTCAAGATCAGCAAGGGGCACTCTCAGAGTGAAGAAAGTGAAGCATTTACTCAGTAACCTGCATGCATTTGTGAATTTGAGCTCTAAGCACATTCACAAACATGCATTTCTTCCCACTTTAGGCTCACTAGAGGGGATCAAAGTAATTTCTCCAAGCAGGGTCTGGAAAAGGTGGGTGAGACTTTGAGAGCTGTTGCCACTAAACATCCTGCAAATTCCCCAGATCTGTAAAGTCCTCAGAGAAACTGTCTCTGCCTACAAACACGACACTGAGGACAGGCACACAGCATTTGTGAAAGGCTGGAAATTGCTGGTAGCTTCACCCCACCTGTTCCTTTGGACACCCACTACACCAGGATCATTCAGCCTTCTCCCTTTGCTGAAGGCCCAGGACTCTCCCTGCTCTCCCACCACCAGCCCTTCATCAGGAAACACGATCCATGGGAGAAACCTCACTCCCTTCCTCTGTGCACTGACATTTAACAAGACTGATTTCTACCCAGGTGACACTTCGGACATGCCTTCTTGAACATTATGAAGAACTTGAGTTCTTGAACATCTCAGGCTGGGGCTGAGAGATGTGCCTGAAGCTTTTAATTTCCTTGGTTTTGTTTTTCTGCCTTTTTTCCAGCCTTTTTGGAGCCTGTGAGGTCCCCATAGCAGGGGCTCAGCAGTGGCATCACGGCCACAGAGACACCAGGCAGAGCAGCAGTGCCAGGTCATGGGTGAGCAGCAGAGCTCACTCTGTTCTCAAGGGCACAGCCCCACTTGCAGCTGAGCAGGCTCCTCGGCCAGTTTGTTGTGGTGCTGATGTGCAAAACTGTTTTTGCTCCCTGCTTGTCGGCAGCTCTCTATGTGCCCCCATGGCTTGTAGTGTAATTTGCTGTGAGACTTGTAACTCTGGAATGTGCAGACCTTTCCTTTCGCAGAATAGCAGCATAAATCTCATTTAATGAGCTCTTAAGTGACTAACAGATATCTGTGAGCAGCTATTTAAAGGACAAGCCCTACTGGGATAGGAATGGGCACAATGCCATTGCCCTCGTGGCTCTTAACCAAAAAGCCCTTTCCAAACACCTCTGCCTGCTTCATTCATGCCTTCTTTTTTTTTTCTTTTTTTTTCCTCCTTTATTAGCTCTGCTACGTCCTCTACAGGCCTTCAGCTGATCATTCAGATCAACTGAAAACTCCTCTCAGCATTTGTACTCTGGATTTCTTCACACTTCATTCTATTTCACTTTTGATAACAGAAGCTATTCAGGACAGCATGAGCTGAATGGCTTCATTCCCACCCACACCTTCTCTAGATACAATTTGAGAACCAGAACAGTTTTGGCTTGTTCTTGGTACAGAAATCACAAAGACAGCAGCAACAGGAAGATGTTAGGTTGACTAAATCACAACACCAACTCATCACTGGTCATTGTTGGGTGAAATACTGCACCACTGCCAGCTCCTCCTGCCATTTTCTGTAGGTGTTCTTATAACCACGTGCCAAGTTTTTGCCATATTTTCTTTTGCATCTCTCCTCCTCCAGGACAGAGGTCCAGGAAACCACCTGAAGCCGATGGCTGGGAAGCCAGACCCGTGGCTGGGTCAGACTGCTGGCCATTTCCACGAGCAGGATCTAATAATTACAGCAAACCCCGCCAAACTCAGGCATAGATTAAAGCTGAATGCACTTTGCATTTAGTCCCACTCAAGGCAGGGGGGCTGGGTAGTTGCAGTGAGTCGGAGATTTCCAGATAAAACATCAGTATTTGGGAAGATGCATATCTATAATGAATTGTTAGCAGTTAGGCTGTTCTGTCAAAATAAAACTCTTTTCATCTTTCAAAGAGAATCCTGAGCTATTTAATTGATTAGCAGCTTTCTAATGAGAGGATTAAGTCCACAGTAGATAACTCAGATGATTGACAGCTCTACTGCACCAGCCTAAAACAAGATGCCTCAGTTTTTCCAGCACATGCCCATTAAATGATTAAGTATTGTTTACTGGGACTGGGAAGATTACAAGACAGTAGGTGGATTTATTAGCAGAGAAAGGAAAAACACTCCTACACAAAAGAAAAAGATTATTTTGAATGACTAACAGCCATGCCCCTGCAAAGCTTGACTAGAGCTAACGGAGTTATCCACTGTCAGCTTACACTCCAGCCCTTCTCCCTTGCTCAGATCATTTGTCAGTTGATCCAGTTATCTCCAATGTGCTCATCATTTCCAGGTGTCTTATGCAGACCATTTTCTGGGCTTATCATGTAGATAGTTATAAAACTGCTTGATATTACCACTGGGGAAGAGGTTGGGAACTTAGCTCACATTATAGACAGAATTTCACTTCTCTGGAGCAGGAGACCAAGATGTCTTTTAACAAGCAAGAGCTGCTTCATTAGCAGCCTTTTAGTACATGTAGGCACTGAATCAAATCACCTAAATACAAGTACCTGAACATGGCAGGGGCAATAACGTGATTTAGCATCTTGAAGCAAGAACATCCAATTTTACATGAATTAACAATTTATGTGAGGAGGTTTGGAAGAAAGGGGGAGGAGAGAGATGCTCTTAAATTCAAGCTATCAGGCTCCCTAGTTACCGTGTCTGAACCAGCCACTCTGTTTTAACGCAATATGTGCCATTTTTACCAGGCTGGGGGGAAAAAAAATCAAGATGCTGAAAAGATTTCCCAATTTATGAGCTCTCAACTGCCTATTAAATGAGACATCTAGCAGTCCCTTCCTTTGCCTTTTAGGTAACCCTCTAACCATCTGATCTCTGCATGGAAAAAGCTACACCAGATGTCTGAAGCTTTGCTCAGATTTTCCCCTGCCCTGTTTCCATGGGGTTCTTACATGTCTGTAGGAGCAGCTCTAGCACAGCTGAAGAAAACAGGGGTTGCCTTTCCCTCAGGTTCCGGGGTAAAGCTGCCAGCCCTGCCTGCCCTGGGAGCTCTCTCCCCAGTATCACACAGCACTGGATAATGACCCATCTCAGCTGGTTCATTAGAAGAGCAAAGTCCCTGCCAGACAGGAACCTCTGCCGGTGTGGAGACCACAGAAGCATGTTAACAGAGTAAAATATTTTGGTAACCTGTGGACTTGTGTTTCGAACAGTCTGTCCAGAGCTCAGGGCCCCATTCTGGGATTCTGACAAAAATGAAAAGTGTGAGATTTTCATTTTTCCTCAGAGGGCTGTGCACAGCACCTGCTGTGAGACATTAAAGCAGCAGGCTGATGCTTCCACTGTTCCTTGGAGCTGTAACAGGTAAAGCCATGAATAGGCTGAATTTCAACAAATCAATAAATAAAGTCCAGAATGTCAAAGAGAAAATTGTGAAAAGGAATATTATTTCATATCCCTAGGGATATGAAATACAAAGCTATTACCTCTGGCTCTGGAAAACTTTGAGCCCTAGATTTTAGAGAGACTGTACCAATGGAAATATTCTTGCACATCTCCTGCAGTGGCTGCTGTGAGCTGCAGGAGGCTGGAGAGGGGCTGTGGGGAGCTGTGATCCCAAAAGGCTGCAGAGGAACACACTGAGCTAGTTATGATGAGTGGCAAACTCTTATCCAGCGTTCATCAAATATGAATGGCTGGTGAAACTGGTCATCGTGGCTAGCAAGTGTTGTGTCAAGAAAAAAGCAGCAGCTAAGTAGATGTTAGGAGGATGTGGAGCCCTTCAGAGGACAGCCCCAGGATCACAGGCAGCCCTGCTTCGTGGGGCTGGAGAGCAGGGATGCCCAGACTGGCATGTGCTCCAGAGTGTCACCTTGCAGGGGGCAGGGGAAGGGGATTCATCTAACTCCAGACTGCTTTGTGCCAGCCTTCCTCCAGCTTCTGGGAAAGGCAAGGGCAGCATTAGTCCTGTGGAGTGCTGCCCAAACACTGCAGCTGTAGGTCCCTTGCACTACAAGTAACAAGAGTGGAAGCAGAGATGGAGACAGCTCCTTCATCAAAGAGCATCTGGCCTTCCTTAAGGGATGCAGCACTTCTCCCTGCAGTGCCCCTCAGGGTCAGGGCAGGCAGGACACATTACCTCCCCTGCCTGTGCTCAGTGGTGTTGGTCTCCTCACCCCTGCAAGTGCAGCCCCTGCTCTCACCCTTGGCAGCTCAAATACCTGCCCAGCACCATCTCTCATCAGTCCGTCTGGTGCCAAGAGCATAAAAACTCTCTTTTTTCCTCTCCACTCTCCTTGCATCACACAACTGCTCAGCTTTTCCAAGCAACAAACCTCAATATCTCATTACTCTGTCAGCTGCCATAACCAAGAGGCCACAGTTACGTGGCATTTACTGCTCATTTGGGAGCCAGCTGACAGCACCCACCTTACCCGTGAGCAGTGAGGATACACATCTGTGAGCACCAGCAGAAATCAGGTGTCTCCTTTTTAAAGCTGAAAGAGAACAGCCAAACTCTCCCCTGTACCACCCTCCCACATGTCCCTCTGCAAACACACAGAGTTTTGATGCACATTTGATTTTCTTCTTGTACAACAGGGAAAGAATAGATAGCAGCTCTTGGGATTTTATCTAGGAGCAAAAATAAAACTGATATTCAGGGTGTGGAAAGTTCTTGGGATTGGGCCCACTGACTCTTCTTTCTTTAAGCCTGTTATCTTACCAGTTCTCTTTTGCTAAGTCATTTAATGAAGACTCATTCATGTTATTCCAAATGTAAGGACTTGGCTGGGCTCAGTGCAGGTGTTCAGCTTTCCCCAGGCACAGACTGGAAACACACATCAGTGTGTGTTGCTCTTTGACATGTGGGTCCAGTCCCTCAGGAACCAAACTATTAATATTCACAAGTTAGGTCAGATTTGCAAAGCTACTTCAAGATTACCAAGGGGTGGATCCTCATTTATCACTCACCTGTGATTTATTTTTATACAGTTTTTGTGAAATTGCTCTTAATCTGGTAGCTTCTGCCATGCCAACTTGCATACCAGTATCACTTCTGCTCTAAGAATATATTTAAAAAAACCAACAAACCAAAAAACCCAACAAAACCTTTTCTGATGTTTTGTGTGTATCACTGTCAGACCCAGTAAACTGAACAGCATTTAAACAGTTGGATGCTACTATCAGGAAAAATGGTAATACTGACAATAGTCCAATCAAGAAATGTGAAGTGTGAATGCACAGACTTACCATTTTTGTCAGCTCTTCTGAAAATCTAGAAATGAAAGAGAGAGAGAGAAACATGTTTACTGTGTTGTCCAACATGGGGGTGAAGCCCTTTGCACCAGGAGCATGTTCAGCCCCACACACAGGGCAGGTTCAAGTGCTCCAACCCCTGAAGACCCAACTCAGACACTTTACTGAGCTCACTCCCCCCCAAGATGACCCCAGCTCATCTTCCCCAGAGCAATATAACTGGAACAAGTGGTGGAAATGCTCTCAGCACTTCCAGCGCCTCCCTCACTTAAGAAAGATGAAACTGTAAATCCAACACCCGAAAAATACACACTAGAGAAAATGACAACAGCCTTGCAGCCAGTCCAGTTTCTCTGGAGTCAATAAAATCTCTTAAACCAGGTTTCACAGCTCTGCACTTCTGAAAAAAAATTATTTACAACATTTTTTTTTTTTTTTTAGAGCAAGTTTCCAGCATGAGAAGGAGATTATATTTAGACTTAAAACTACATTGTGGAGGAACAGCCCACAGAGAGGAATCAAATAACCACTTCAGAAGGAAAAAAAATTGCAATAACGTGTATTACTGTAGAACTTGCCAGGGAGAAAGAGAGCAGAAACAACTGCTACTTTCCTCACTGGTCTCATCTGAGGAATAGTCCCCTAATACTAACACAATCAGCTGGTCACTTGGAGGGCCCTTGCTGTAATTGAGTTTTTAACCATGCACACTGATTACACAGTCATTAGCTATCCCCACTTACCTGATGCATATGTATCACTTTATTTTACACAGTCACATCCCTTATTAGAAATCCTCTTATGGTTCCCTGGGGTCCATCTTCAATATCTGGTGTTCTGTTAAGGTGGCTGTTCCTCAACCCCCACTTTTGAGTAAGCCAAATATCTTTATTTTCCATAACTTCTCCTTTGCCACCACTGCTGAGCTGGGCTGGCACCCTGCTCGTGCTTTGCATGACTTCTGCATCCCTAAGTTAGTCCTTCATCTTCTTCTCCGAGGCTGTGCTGTTCTGCTCTACTGTTCTTGCCAACAAAATGCAATTAACAGCAAAAGACTCATGCAAAGGCTGGAAATTTATGGGTTCCTGCCAAAAATGGCCCCTAGCACAGGTTGGATGTAAATTACCAAAAAATTAACATGGGCAGAGAAGGTAAAATATTCTCATCATCTCTTCAGGCCTGACCCTCTTAATTTGAGCAAGAGCAGAGATTTTAGTTGTACAAAGAAATTTCCCTGAGGAGGGAATAAAAGCACCAGCAAGACAGATCAGAGTCAGCCGTAAAATAGAATCTCATATTTTCTGGGTCACAAAACCATTAAAAAAATTAAAATATCAGAAGAGAAACTGCTGCACAAAACAAGAACCCCGAGAGACAAATTGAATTGCAGAATATGCTATTTCACTGAATATGGCTTAATTAAAGAACATTAATCATTACTTTGTCCGAAGTCCTTGTGAGGCTCTGCAGCCCGGGGCAGAGTCAAAGCAGGACTTTCTGGAGTACTTCAGCAGAGACAAAACCCCTCTGCCTGAGCCAAACCAAAGTGTTGGGAGTCACAGAAACTGCCTTCAAGGATTACAGCTTGTGACCACATCGAAACTCCTCTTGTGCCAACCTCCATTTTTCTAGATCAATTAGAAGCTTTGGGAGGGAGAATCCTACCTCTCTCCACACTTACAGATTTCACTGAAGTTAAAGATGGGTATTGAGAAGGCAGCCAGTCATGGCTTGCCTATGGGAAGAAGGGATAAATCCCAGCAGGACCCCAGCGAGCTGCATGGCTTTAGCACACATCCCTCACCCGTGCTCAGTGTACCCTGCCCACTGCATGAAACATTCCTCTTTTCATGGTTTGGACACCCCAAATCCTCATTCCCCATGAGCACCTCCAGATGAGGCACTTCTGCTCCTGCCTGCTGATTATTTCTGGGCTTTTTGTTTCATCAATACATCCTTCTGTTGCTCTTCCCACTGCTTTGAAACCAAGGTATTACAGCCAGGCTAGCACAGAAGGAACAATGACTGTCTGATGGTCCCATGGGAGATCATCATCCCACTGAACACAGCTGGCAGAGGGAGAATGGGAAGGCAAAACCGATAGGTAAAACGTAGATTAAAATGGGACAAAGGCTCAGCCTCCAGAGCTCTGCTCCATGGAGCTGTTTACCTTGCAAGGAATACTTGGAGCAGCAGGAAAAACAGAAAAAAAGAAATGGAAAAAATATTTATAAATTGAAGTATTTATATCCAGCTTCACAAAGTGAATATTTTAGGGCTTTAACTCTCCCAGATACTCCCTAAAGTATGACTAGTCATAAAGGAACATGTTGATGAAAGATCACATCAACTGTGTTACTTATCAAAGTTTATTCTACAGGACCAAGCTGCTTGACTTTTTTATTGCTAATGAGAAGGATTTATTCTTTCAACTTAATTGAACCACCTAAAATTTGCACACATAGAAAAAAAAAAAAAAGAAAACAAAACCAAAACTGGGACACCTGGAGGGAAAAAACAATTTAAGACAAAGTAATCTGTCAGCACAGGCAGGCACTGCATCAAGGTATGAACACTGGAATGAGCATCGGGAGGCTGATAAAGATGTAATATAGTCCGTGATAGCTTGGCAGTGCTGCCAAAAATGCTGCTGATGTGAAGACCCAGGATTTATGTTCTATCTCAGCAGAGTGCCCTCCCCCACACAGCCCAAAGATGCTCTCTGCTCAGGTCTTGCATTAATTGTTCCACTGTGGGAAGGGGGCAATGGGCTTTCCATTAGGGAGAGGTGCAAGATCCGGGCATGGAAGAGAAACCAGAGCCCCTCAAGCTTCCCTAGGGACCAGAGAGCAAACCCATGATGGTGCCAGGCTCCCAGGGAGCTGGGGACAATGACAGCTCCCAGCAGCTCTGGAAGAGTACAAGTGAGGATGCTGTGTCATCTCCGAGGCAGAGGCTGCAAAGCCCATCGGCCCCGCAGCCGCTCCGCGGGCTCCAGGCACGGCTGATATCCTCACTCAGCAGCAAAGTCACTTCGACTCAGCCAAGGCAGCAGCCCTGGAGGTTGGTGAGTGAGGAGGTCATGAAATATGGATGGAGAAGGGCCCTGTCCTGCCAGGCCCTCAGCAGCAATTGGCTTCCTGTGCCTGCACCTGACCGAGGACTGTCCCAGGGGCGAGGGCTCCCCGAGCCGGAGCCGCCTGGCCAGGGATGCTCTTTCCACTCCATCACCCCCCGTTCTCCAACCGTCAGGGCAATGCACGGATTTCAGAGGGTAAATGAGGAATTATCCACTTCAAGTACCGCAGCAACCATCTCCCCCATCGGCTGTGCTTTGAAGCTATTAAGCAAAATTCCTGAAGCACAGGCTAAGTCACACAGTGAGCCCACAGGATGCCCACAATATGGGCATTAACCCATTTTGTAGGATTTGTACAGGCAAGGCCTGCAGTTTGCTGTCTGTGGCATACTTTACCCATTTAGCATCTGTTTAGATGAATAGAAACACTATTTTCTCTAGAGCAAAAAACTTTTGTTGAGATTTCCAATAGGTTTTCTCTAAATATATGTTTTTGCTATACTCTCAAATGGCTACTACAGATATTTGACTGCCAGAAGTAAGCAATTCAAAACCCTGAAGGTAATAATAAACTTGAAAAAAGAAACCTGATGGCTTCAAATTTAAACATTTATTTCTGCCTTCTTAAAGCTCCTGGATGGGAACATGCCACACTGGAGGCTGCTTAATGAAGGTTTTCTCACGAATTTTATTAAATTCACAATAGCAGTCCCCTAAGAAGCCCAAGAATTATTACAGGTTTGTGGAGTTTATAATCCCTGCACCAGGTTAATATGCTGTTGATTTAAAATAGAATGCAGCTGGGCTGAAATTTTGTTTTCCATCATAATCTGGGTGTAGAATCAAGGACAAAGATAATCATGTCTCATGCATGAGGAAAACCTATGGATGAGAAGGCATCCAGAGACTCACACAGACCTAAAAAAATTATTGATCCTCATACTGTGTTCCTGCATTTCTGTTCTGACCTTCTGTTCCTCTCCCTACAAGTCTTGACACTTCCTTTGGAGTTGAGAAAAGGTTTTATATCAGGGATGGCCTTTAGTTCTCAAACCCGAGGCACCAGTAGGAATCTCCTCTCCGACAGCCTCTCTCTGCTGCTCTTTCAGGTGAAAATGTGAGAAAATAATGATCTGAAGCTTTGTCATTTTGGACTACATCTTTAGACAACCTCAGGCTAATGAGCATTCCCATGCAAGAAGAAAGGTTTTATTTTGGTGTTTCAGTGAGGAATATGCCAATGGTGTAGAAACACTGTCCCATCTGCAGTGGCTCTCCACAAAACAAGGCTGCAGCAGAGCTCCAGGTCTCTGGGCATTCTCCCACTTCCAAGCAGATCCTTTTCCTTTTCCCTTCCTCCCCAAGAGAAGGGCAGCTGACAGCACGTCCCAACCTCTGCTTTCGCTCTTACCTTCTCTTTAGACTTTAGCTAGCTGTCCTAAATTAAAGTTGCATGAGAAAGGTAAGAGTTGCATCAGATGTTCTGACCTGCTGATGTTCAGCACTAGAAGTTACTTTTCTGTTCAGCTTGATTTTAAGCACCCACTTCCAAAGCCCCGAAGATCAGAGGAGAACGGATGGACTCTCCTGTGTGATTTATGTACCTTGCAGTGAGCGGTTCCTGAACGAAGAGAGCCTGGCCTGCCCTGGCCCTCCTCTCCAGCTGTGCCTGCAGGTACAGCTCAAGGGAATGATATCAAACCATGGATTTCACAAAGGGAGGGTTAAGGAGGAGGAAAAGAACCCTCCCAGTTCACTCCCAGTGAGAAGGTAAACAAGGGCAAAGGAAGGGGAATGAGTCAACCTTGAAACAAATCTCAACAAACAAAATTAAAACAGAAGGAAAACGGTCAAAACAGAAGTGGAGTGAGAGGGGATTCCTGGGATTCTTGTGGCTGCAAGAGCCTCGCAGTTAAGGGCTGCACTGGAAATAATATAATTGACAGAAGGGAAAACTGGCAGCTCTGGATCTACATTTGGAAATGCACCATTGGCACAACCCAAATTCTCTATCTTCTATCCAGACGCCTCACTCAATCCCAATGGGCTGAAGAAGTACAAACCAGATTTGGCCACATGAGCGAGGCTGCAGGAGAATAAGAGTAAGAGATGGATTTGAAATTATCTTTCTGTCAGAGAATAAAAAATCAGATAAGCTCAAAATTAGTTTTCAGCAAAAGACAGGGCAGATAAAACAGAACACTTAATCTGACCTGAAATGAATGAAACCGTGCTCTTCAGGAGTGTTTAAAATAAAGCCAAAAATCAATGCATTTAGTCCTCATTGGCAAGAAAGGAGACAGGGAGGCCAGTGCTGCTTGGGGCTCACAGTCCTGCCGTGGGGATGCTCATTCATAGCCACGGCAGATGCTTATTTTAGATGCCAAGCAGGAGATGAGCTCTGAACCAGAGGGAGCTGATTCACCTGTGGCTGCTGAGACTGCCCAGGCCTCACGTGCTCTGGAGTTCACACCTCTGCTGTCAACACAGCTTTTGGCAGAGAGGAAGGCAGGGAGGGATGAGCAAGGACAGTAGATCAGCCAGCTCTGAAGCACTCCCAGACAGCACAACACCTGCCTGGACATTTCCTATGCCTCAAGAGCCATCCACCTCAGCTCCAGGTTGCACGTGCACTCACTTGCACTCAGCAAATACAATCTCACATTATCTTACCCACAGAGAATACACATCCACATCATATATCCTCCTTTTCATAAGCATTGTGACATTGAGGATTTGTTCTTGACTGGAAATGCCACCATCTCCTCTTGTGGATTGGAGCAACACTGTGACAATTTTTAACAAAGGGGAGTTGTCCTTGTGGGTGCAGAAAGCATTAGATATCCTGTGCCATCCACAGCTTGTGGTGTGAGGGGGCACAGGCTTCCAGCCCTGAGCCTTGGGCTCTTGCAGCTGGAGCAGACCCAGTGAAGGCACCAGAGAGCAGGCACAGGATGGGCACAGACCTCTTACTCAATCTCAACCCCTTCTGATGATTTGACCAACGTTCTAAGAGCTGACCATTCATTCATTTGAGCTGAAAGAGTAAACATTATTCAACCTTTTTTAATCCTTTACCTAAAAGGCCAGAGGCAAAATAAAAGAAAAACACTGTAGCCAGCCCAAATTTAAAGTCCATCCTCCAAGTGGCAGTAGCCAGGTTGGTGGCAGAAGACATCTTATCCCCTAATTGCATTTTGCCCCTTTTCAGCCCTCAGTTCCATCCCACTACAGCACAGTTACATTTCTTTGGTGGAAAGAGCACAGGGGAGTTTGTTCTGATACACCAGACACCCTCATGGAGGAGTCAGAACAAGAACACTGGGGATGGACGAATTGAAAGACAGCCAGAAGAGGAAGATGAAGTGGCTATGGTGCTATTAGTGTCAGAGCCATTTTACCTAATTCATAACCAAGCCCAAGCTTTCCCTTTCTCCCCCAGCCCCAAAGAAACTGCCCACACACAGCACATCAACTCACGAAAATGTAGTAGCCAAACATAAAATCTTACATGTTTCTTACTTCATCCTCCCCATGGAGAAGCCACACTGCTGCATGGCTGGGACTCACTGCTTCCCCAGCACATCCATCAGCAAAAATGTGAAGGAGTTAAATGGAAAATAGGTTATCATCCCTGAGCGTTCAGTGGGATGCTTGTTACTTTCATGCTAATGTGTGAAAATTAAGCTAAATAGGTGTTCCTGTGTTTAAACCCTTTGTATGAAAGGGGGGTCTCGCTGTGCTCCTGGAGTGCCCATTACAGCGAAGCCACAGCTTCAATTGCCGCTGCTATTGTGCCTGGAGAAAAAGGAGAAAATCAAGTTCTAAGGAAGGAGGGGGAAAAAAAACCCTAAGCCCTCAAATCTTACATTTCCAGAATCCATTTCTACTTTCAGCAGGTGAGAAAGGGCTCCCAGTACCATTGTGAAAGGGAAAAATGATCAGGAGCTGCACACCCAGCTCTATTGTACTTCCCACTGAAATAATACAATACTCTACTGTGTTTCCCATTCTGAAAGTTCATGGCTCTTTTCTTAATCTCAAACCTCAAAGCGGAAAAAAAAAATGACTTAAAGATAGTAACACTGAATGGATAAGATACCATTTTGGTTGCAAAACACTCCTAACCCAAGAAACATCTTACATAAATGTAATATTGCTTCCTAGTTGCATTTGTGCTCCGAAACTCAGATTCTGAATTTTTGTAAAATTTTGGCAGATTAAAAACCGAAACAAATCAAAACAATCTAACAAAAATAGGGAAAAAAACCCCAGGATCTTCCCGTTAAACGAATTAACTTAAAAGCCAAAAGGGTGTGAGTTGCACTTGTCTTTTCTGTTTCCCCCAGAAGCTCATTCCCACCTGCCAGCCCCTTCCACCGGCCAGGATCATCCAAGTGCTCAGCTCTCTGAGCTGCTTCTGGCAACCCACTGGAGACAACGGTTCCTCAGGGAACCAAACAAAATGCCTTTCAGCTCAGGGTGCTCAGAGATGGAACGAGTTTCAGACTCTCCAGCCCATGCCAATGCCTACTGGTTCAGCAAATTATTTACAAAATGTAAGGGCTTGCCTGGGAGAGCTACTACTGCCTATCCTATCTCCAAGGAAAGCATGAGTTATCCTTTACTACAGCCAATGCCTCAGTAGTTTATTTTTGCATTCACTACTTTTAAGCTAGTAGATAGCAAAACAGAGGATCTATGTGTTTAATTACTGGGTGCTGCAGAAAGACTGTAATTACACCATTTGCACTCCGGCTGATTCCACCCCGTTCTCCCAATTCATTTAAGTGCAAACAGCCTCGTTATCTCCCTAATCAGAAAGTCTATAAATACAGCAATCGAGGCACTGAGCACATCCCTGCCAGGTCCCCCCCCCAAAGCCGGATTAAGGACCTACAGTGCATCCTCATCCCAGCTGGTCGAGGGGGTGCACACCGGCGCTCAGCCCGTCCAGAGGGTGCAGGAAACAGCGCCCAGTGCCCAGCCAGCCCGGAGAGTTCCGAATCCTGGCAGGGAGGGGGACACAAGCTACACCTCCATGCCCATCCGGTGAAAAAGCGCTGCAAGGGCTCAGGAAAGGAGGTGCAGTGTCCAGACTGCACCCCATGCCCAGCGCAGCAGAACCGAGGTGCTCCTTTTCCCAGCTGTCCCGGAGAGCGCAGGGCGAGGGCACAGGGGACGCAGAGCGCCCCGACAATCCGGGAGGTGCGGCACCGGGACAAGGGGGGTGAGACCCGGGCTGAAACCCCCTACCCCAGGCAGCCCAGGGGCACGGGAGAAGGGTTGTTAAATCTGGGCACACACACCCCCACCCTAAGCAGCCCGGGCGGCGCAGGAGCTGGGCTGCATCCCACCCGCAGCCGGCCGGGGCCGCGGGAGCCGAGGAGCAGCCCCGGCGCGGAGCGGCTGCGGGGGCAGGCTCCGGGCGGGCAGGACCCAGCTGAGCCGAGGAGAGCCTGCAGCCTCGCACCAGCTGCTCCGGGAGATGCTGGACCCGGGCAAATAACGGCGATCCCGAGAGGCTTGAGCGGCTGCGGGACACGGGCGAGAGGATGCGGGACTCCCACGCCCACCCAGCCGGGGGAGCCAAGAGCCGGGCTCCGGTGCAGGGGAGCGCGGGGCGAGAGGAGCATCCCCGCG
>VWZN01014449.1:1077366-1113771 GCA_013396955.1 Regulus satrapa | reverse complement strand
CCACTGCTGTAAGTGAAACAAACAGCAGTAAGTAATTTCTTTCAACAGAGCTTACACATTGCAGTTCACCAGAACTCAGACCCTCAGAAAAGCCTACCCAGAGCAATAATTTAGCTACTTCTTCTAATCATCTTCATTCAGGTAAATTGGGGTGAATTTTCTGTGTTTGAGGTGACAGGTGGGGAATGTGCATTTTCCTCTCAGCTGCTGCTCAAAGGAAAGCGAGTGGGAGCCCAGTTCTTTCTGCTGGAGTACATGGAAAATAGCTAGAAGCCCTTAAAAGCCTTTTAAACAAATGAGGCACAGAGAAGCCTAGCAGTAGGTCAGGACACCCCGGGGCTGGGCCCTCTTTCACCAAGCTCTTGCCTTTCAGGCTTTCCTTCTCCAGCAATACAAGACTCATGGGGAAAAACAGAGGAACTTCAGGGGTTTGTGATGGTTTGTGGGAGCTGTGTGGAGCACTTCAAAGGCTCTGCACTCTTTCACAAGGATGCTCAGAGCAGGCTGGTGTACAACCCAGCCAGCACTCAGTTCCCAGTCACATCTCACAGCAAAGCCAAGCCAAGACACATATTGTTCTCCCTGTCATGAGCTGATGCCAATCTCCTGTGCCCCTCATGGTCAGAGCTACTCTGCTCCTTTGTACCTGTCCAGTGCTCAGATTATTATTCACGTGCTTCTTTCTCCTTTAGACATCTCCCCACTAAATGGCTGGTTCAGACTGTATTGATCACACCCAGGTTAGGATTACAAACATGTAAATGCTTGCTAATTAAAACTATTGACTGAATACATTTAGAAATAATGTTCTTTGAATTTTCCTTCCTATTTGCCATGAGGATTCATTACTTGGATTTAAAGTCTAGGGCTATTTCTGGGCTTTTGTCAAACACAGTTCTTGCTCATATCAAAAAACAGCTCTGTGGCATTTAAATACTCATTCTTCCTACTAAACAGATCTAGATAGAAAAAAAAAAAAAATCTGCCATCCAGACATTAGGAAGAAGCCAACCATTTGTACTGGGCTGTATTACTGGGACCATTCCCTTGTTCCTATGAGGCTGAAGTCTCTCTTTGAGGAAAAAGTGGGAAGATTGTTACTACTTATCTGAGCCAGGTAAGGAAACCAAGAAACTCTCAAGGTGGGTTGCGAGCCTATGTCACACCACAGCCAAGGGCAGGGGCAGAGGCACAGATCTCACAGAGCTCTGTGTGCCAAATTCATCCCCTTGGCATCCTTCCTGCCAAGGGAGATGGGGCCCTGCCTGTCCTGGGCAAATAAACACAACAGCAGCCAAGGTGTCAGGGCTCCGCCAGCCTCTGCCACCATCCTGCATGCTGGCCATAGCACTGGCCCCGGCAAGGAGCCATCCACCAGGGCAGAAACCAAAACCCAAACTAGTGATGGACAAGTGGAGACGGCAGGGTTTACTTGCCTCTGCAGCTGCAGCTCCTGGGCATCCAGCACATTTACTGCATTTCATTAAAGGTGGAGAGAGCCAGACCACCAGCAGCCACTGGCTGCTCTGAAAGCTTTAGCCATAATGCAGATGCTGAGTGGCATAGGAATAAATAGGAGAGAAGAGAGAGAATGCAATTAAAAAGCACAGTTAAATGCAGACAAAGTGCATCCCTGAGAAAGCAGCAAGCATTAATTACAGGTAGGCTCAGCGTGGTCAGGCCATGAAGTGCCCAAGGGCAGCAGAGCCCAGCGTGCAGCACAGCCACTGACCTGCTGGCATTTTGCTTCCCACGCTGTGCTGCAGGCAGAGAGCTCCAGCCCTGCCGGCAGGGGAAGGGAGAGCTGCAGGGAAAGGCAGCAGCTGCTGCTCCACCTTCTCCACCCTGACATTTAACACTGAGCCTCCCCACTGCTGCGCCGGCCGGGCACACGCATTGCTCCAGACCTCTACAGCATTATAAATGATGCATCAGTTGGACAGGAAGGTTGTTGAAGGCTGTTAGAGATCAGACCTCACTCCAGCTCCAAGTTCAGGAACTCTGAGATCTGAAAAAAAGAGTACTGGCAGTCCGGTTTCAAGCCTGATCTTGACCTGACAATGTCTTTTGCCTGGTGCATGTGGAGCTCAGCACAAAGCACAGGTTTATTTCTACACTGACAATGTTTGCTCTACCAGCTTTCATATGGGGCATGTTCAGATGCTACATCCAGTATTTTCCAGAAAGACTTGGAGCAGGAGCACAAACCATGTGCTGTAATTTCAGATGAAGCCATCTAAAAAAACGCAAGGGCTTCTCTGGAGGAAAGGTCCGAGAGGAGCAGAATTCCTGCCCACACCCTGGCATGGCAGGCAGAGGCAGTGGCTTTCATCTCCCCTTGGAGTTATGCCTTCTCCCCCATCCATCTGCACACAGCAGGCAGCTTTATTTAATTAAAAACTTCCAACAGGCAGGACCTGCAGCCTTGCTTCGTGCAAAATGTCACAGATGACTTACTAATATTTATTAATGACTGAGGAGCTGAGGTTAATGCAACAGGTCAATGGCACGAAGAGGAAATGGAAACCCTATCACAGAGATGGGAATTTGGCAGAGCACCTTTGCTTGCCCAGCCTGGAAGCAGAAATGACACTTTGGTCCCATATTAACTTATGTTTATTATAATGCAACGTGTAATCACCAGGTGACTCTATCAAAAAATGTATAGCCCAACTTGAAAATTCCACACTGCCAATAGCACCATGGTAACCCACTAGGCTAGACTGAAGAGGATCCAGGCAGACTGTGTCCATGTGCAGTGTGTTAACTCCTGAAAACACAACAAACCCCCTCCCCTCTGCGAGGTGAAGGCAGCAGAGCTCACAGTTTGGTAACACACTTGCCCACACCACTAATAAAGTGTCAAGTCCACCTCAGTCACTGGGATCACAGGTTTCTGATCCAGGCCCTGCAATCAGGGACAGTAAAAGCTTCAAATGCACCATTTTACATCGGGTTGATCTTAAAGAGCTACATTCTTTTTTAAGACAAGATGTAGGCTTGCACTTTGAATATCTCCGGAGCGTCTTCCAACTGTAGTTACCCTAACGAGACAGAATCCTCTCTTTCTGAGTAGTCCTGCATCCAAACAGCCCTCCTGCTCCAGGAGCAGCACTGCAGCCAAGGGGGGAGAGAGCCTGAGCTTCCTTGAGGAATTACTTAGCCCACCCAGTACTCCCAATAGCTGCAAACAGAGACCAGACACAGTTTGAGAGTTCTGGTTATTGTTGGTCATTATCCTAAAGGCACAGATATCCAGGAAACCTGGTAAAGGGGAATTATAGGGACTAACTTTACCATTAAGTAAAATTACACAGCATTAAGATGTCATAGCTCTCAGAGGTCCAGACTTTCTAGAGGTCTCAGATTGTTCTTCAGAGAAAGATGAGAATTTGTCACCATAAGAAAAAAAAAATAAAAAATCAAAGCTGTAATTCATAAGAGTCTCATAAGATACTCACCTTCCATAGGCTCATCCTCTCATCCTGGAGGGAGGTGTGTGGCTTCTCCAAACCTCTCAGGAGCAGCACAGCTCCTGCCTGTGCTGGGCAGTAAAGTTCAGGACACTTGGGCTGGGGCCTCCACATCAGCTCCAGAGATGGCCTTCAGTCCCCAGGGATCCTGCCACCATTCAGTGGAAACCTCAAAACCCAAAGAATACTGCCTTCTAGATATTCTGAGGCACAGGATTGTAGGCAAACAGTGAGTTAAATCCTTCTGCTGGTAGCTGATAAATAAATTCGGAGGGTGGTGCTTGGTTTTGTATCAATGTCAGATATTAGCTAGCTTTGTTGTTTTGGTAATTGAGGAGATGAACATTTAAAACCCCAACTAACACACCCGTGATTAAAGGCCACTTACTCCATAGACCTTGTGATTGTGGATTTGTAGGAAAGAGCTACAGTAACGTTTTTCTTGCCTGTTTATTACTTATAATGGTGTTCAGGTAAAGCAGACCAAAATATTTTTCCCTTCAATATGCAGCTGAGGTCAGAACTATTAAGGACCCTGGAACAAGGTAATCCACTTCTGATGACCTTTCAAAATTACCTTTTGTTTCTTGTGCCCAGTACACCTCATTTCGGATCATATAGAACAGTATGAAAAACATGGAAATGGAGAATTACAGACTTTCAGATCTCTAATCCTGTGTGTGAGCATGACCACCAATTTTAAAAAGTTTAAGTTATTGCACCTAAATAAAATATTGCCTCTCCACAACTGACCTTCCCAATTATAACATAAAACTGATAATTTGCACTGTCTTAATAGTCAAAATGTGTCTCAGAATGTGTTGAGATTAGAGCTATCAAGCTTCTTCATAACAAGAGTGGGGAGGGAGGGACTGGCACTTTCCCCATTGCGTCTACCCTTTGTAATTAAATTCCAAAGTAATCTCCTTCTTTGTTCAGCAGATATAATCTCTCTGCATTTGTGGGAGGAAAGAAGATCTCCCCAGTTTATTCCTGACAATAAATACAGTTAATTAGTGCTCAGCAAGTAAAACCTGACTGCTTTCAAAGAAAGCAGGACTCCCTCTGGGGTTCCCAGTACAGGCACGGTGGCAAAGCCCAGGCACAGGGAAAGGCACAAGAGGCAGCCAGGGATGGGCAGGACGTGGGCCAAGAGCTGACTCAGGGGATGGACAGTTTAGAGAGGAAAAATACAAACATTTCTTAGCCTGTGGCTAAAGCTGTGAACACCTGGAGGTTGTCCAGAAGGAGCTTGCTGGAGGGCTCCTTTGCCTGCGGAGCTCTCTGTCCTCAAAGTGGTGCTGAAACTGCAGGGCAGGAGCGATTTTGGCACAAAACCTGTGCCCTGAGGGTGGCCAGAGCAAGGCCTGGATTTGAACACCCTCTGCTGACACTCAGCACTGCTCCCAGCTGCTGGCCGGCTGGGATTGGCCCTCAGGGGACACCCAGCACCCGAAATTTCCCGTGGCTCCGGGGCCTGCTGGTGGCCGTAGTCCTGGATGGGATCCCAGGGCACGGGGTCACTGCCCCAAGCACGAGTGGTAAATGAGATTTCAGCCCGGGGGAACAGATCTGTCAGGGGCTCTCCAAAGGATACTGCCTGCAGCTCCAGCAGGCAGCTGGTCTTTGAGGTGCAGACCATCAGTTTAGCATCACACTCAGTGCTGCTCCTTACTGCTCAAGCACCAGGCACATTCGTTTTTCCTCCAGCATTTTATTTGTCCTTATTTGCTGTTCTCAATGTCACAGACCGGGGGAGAATTATTTATATCTTATACTGCTCCCGTAATTATTCACCAAGGGTTTGGGAGACTCGCTGCTGGACACACACACATGCACAAAATCACTTCATGAGCATGTTCTTGGGCCTCCTGGCTGTGGAGATATCTTAAAATGCTGCTGTGCTTGCCACTTTGGGATCAAACTCATGTAATTTAATGGGTTTCACTGAGACATCAACAGGCCCTCAAGGCAGATATCGATTTCCCACAACAAAGGGTTGCTCTTGAAATAATTTAATGGGATCAACAAGAAGTGACTTTGAGCTACAGTTGCTGGGATTCTTATATATATGAGCTTGCTGGGATGTCATGGAAAATGATGCCCAAAAGCCAGGGAGACCCAAAGCATTCCCAGGGGAGCAGGAATACGGACTTTCCTCCAAAACTTCCCTCCTCTGTCCCATCAGCCAGAGCTGGAAAAGGGGCACCTTCATCCAGTGCTTGTTACCCTCGTGGAAAGGTCCCACCCGCAGCCTGTGCAGCAGGGGAGGCTGCAGATCCACAGCATGGCATGCAAGGACATCTAGTGCCTGATGCTGAGGCTGCAGGGAGCCTCTGGGCTACAGCAGAGTGTGGTTTTCTGGTGCCTTATCCCCTTACAGCAATAAAAAGTCCCCATGGGGCCAGTAGCAGCCATGCTCTGGAGAATGGGATCCTGGCAGGAGGGTCACTGAGGCTCTGACATGAGTCTCAGCTGTCTGCAACATCTGGGGGCTCCGTGATCTTCCTGAAGTCTGGCACATCCTGCCTGACTGCTGCACTTGGGATGGAGCTGACCACATGGCGTGCAGTGTGAGAAACCAATCTTGTTTTCAGAGGGCATGCTCCTGTGCAGAGCTATCCATAGACAGGCTGATGAATTAAAGCAGCTCGGGTCACACAGACAAGTCTTGGCAAGCCCTTATACGAGCAGAAATACCAAATATCTGAGGATAATCTGAGCTGTTGACAGTTGAGGAATCTGGACAATCAAGATGTCAAAACAATCTCACGGGGACAAAAAGCCAGTGCATTGCAGACTGACACATGGGTGTATCAGCAGTTTGGGCACCAAGCGTGTCTGTATGGTACCTGCACTGCTGATGTCCCTGCAGAGCCCCAGGACTCGGGATGGCAGCAGGAGGGCAGCACCCAGCTGAGCCCAGCCCCACGCTGTGGCCCAAGTCAGAAACTTACCACGCCGAGGTGCTGCCAGCAGATGCTCCTTCCACTATCCCCTCCTTAGGCAGCAGCCCTCAGTCTGGAAAATTGACACTTCCTTTAAATGAGAATTGAAGAAGACAGTTGGAGATTGGGAAGGTCCAATTGGGCCATGCACTTCAATGGAGAACCTGCAAGAATTACAGATTTAACACGTCTGAATCTAGCCCAGCCCTACAGGCAAGGATGGATCCTTGGTGCTTTAAAGGACATCTACATTGCAGAAATGAACCTGTCTCCCAGCCAGCACAATAACCCCACATGCTGGGGATGCTGAGCTCTGCAGTCAGGAGAGGGAGCTGTGCTGCTGTGGGACAGACACACGGTCACTTTAGGGAGGGTTGCACGCCTGTTTGAAGCCAGTCCTTGCAGCACAGTGTTCTTTAAATATTGCTTTAAAGAGATCTTAATTAATGCATCACTTTTTTAAAAAAAAAGTTGTCTTCCCATTTCTCCTTTGAAGTTTACAAATCCGTAGCTATTCAGAAAATTTGTGTAAGTTTATGAATAACTTCAGACCCCCTGAAAACCATATTTTTAACTAGCCTGCTACCTGTGTCACAGTGCTGCCCAGCTTGTACAAAGCCTTGGTGTGACATCCCAACATCCCTAGGAGCCCACTGGTCCTCCCCTGTCCTCCCCACATGTCATCTTTTTCCCAAAATGTAAGATCCCAGCTCTGACCCTCCCACTTCCAGCTTCATCTTGAATCACACACACACACACACACACACACAGACACAGAGAGAGAGAGAGACAGACAGACAGAGACAGAGTCAGAGACAGAGAGACAGAGAGAGAGACAGAGGTTTTATCCTTTTAGCTGGGGTTTGAACACACCTTCAGGAGCCTGAAACGTTTTTTCCCAACAAAACCTGCCCTGACAGCTTTACCACCCTGTGCAAGCCTGCATCAGTGTCCAGGGATTGACATGACAGTTAAATCCCTTCTCTGGAGACATGTCTGTACAGTCCATGGCCAGATAATTACATAATTATTGTCCATGTCCAAGTTATCCTGAGGGAGAAAATCTCCACATCATTCCTGTGCAAATGCCCTGAGCATTGCTGGCAAAGCCTGGGCTGGCTGCCCCTGCTGCCAGGCCCACATGCCAAGCCTTCAGCCCAGCAGAGAACAGCAGCTTCTCAGGGCCCCCAGGCACAGGTTTGCAGAGAAAACACTCTTCCAGCACAAGTGAGAGATATCTGGAGGGTTTTACACTTCCTCTGCCTGCTACTTAGTGATTTCAGATGGCAAGACACACTGTGGCAATAAAACTCCACATAGCTTCAAATTCACAACTTCTGGAAGACCACAGGAAAAAGATCAAAAGTAAATCTCAAATTGAAGTGATCAAGAGCTTTTACCAATTTAGGTGTATCTAATAAACCATATATTTTTGTAGGAGATGATGCTGCATGAGACATTTAGCAGAAATATGAAGCTAGTTATTTATAACATTTCTCCATGAAAATTTCAGAAATAGAGATAATAAATGAAACCATGCTAAACTTATAAGTGCAAAGAACTCCTAAGGTCACCCAGATCGTCCGAGTTTGTTGCAGAAAGTTCAGTTTCAGCAGGAGAGATTTCTCCACAGGGGTTCTCAGCACCTGCTCTCACGTGTTAGAAGCCCATTTCTCCAGGCAGTGTGAGCCCTGGGCAGGATGCCTGGCACCAGGACACAAGGCTGCCTGCTGAGAGATCTGCCAGCAGGTTTCTTCAGGGGTCACTTCAGACTTGAGAAGAGTTGCTCTATTAAAGACCAGCTTGTGTCCAGGGCTTGCAGCGAGATGAACTGTCTGAATCTCCCTCTGGTTTTCTTTGTGGCAGAGAAAACAATGCTTACAGGTTGCATCCAAGGGTGGTTCTGGCTCCTCATTTGGGTTCCCCTTCTTTTCTGAGCAATTTTAGGAGGATTCCCAGCAGGCACCTCACCTGCTGTATCCAGGATAAATCTGTCATCTTCCAGTGACGTTTCTGAAGGTTTCTCTGCCAGGTGCATGCTCTGAGTCACAGCAGATTTACTGCTTCACTTTTGCCTCCGGGATTATGGTAAGTGATTCCAGAGGAAGAGCCTGTTCTATATTTGAAAACCATTCCAGCAGACAGACTACCAGTTCAGTGCTCCTGGCCTGCCAGATCTCCTGTATGGCTTTGGAGCACTCAGCTGTTAGTACCAAACTTGTAAGGAAAAAATCCAGAGCTGTTTGTTTTATAGCATTCCTATATCCCATTTATAGCACACCTTAATGGCCTATTGTAAACATCAAAGGCATACAGAATTTGTTTGCAGCAGAGAGACAAGTCTCTCTTTTTGCACTCCTGAGAGGAGCAGACATGTTTGACCCCAAAGAACCAGCAGGCTGGAGGATTGTTGACTTGGGGAGAGTTAGAGTGGGACTGGGAGAGGCTGAGGCCACCAGGACTGGTGAAAAGCACCCAGGCACCTGTGGGGCCCCTGAGCGAGGCCAGCAATGCACTCCCTGTATTTTGCTGGGACTAATCTCGTTGCTAGGAAATTCAGGGCTTGGGGAGATAAATTATCAATAGGGGCCGGAGACATTTGGTTTCAAAGTGCCTCCAGGCAGCCAGCTGGGGCCCCCAGTGCTGAAGAAGGATTGTGGAGCTGCTGGGGCCAGTCCAGAGGAGACAACAGTGATCAGAGGCTGGAGACAGACTGAGAGAGCTGGGGATGTACAGCCTGGAGAAGGGAAAGGCTCCAAGGAGACCTTAGAGCCCCTTCCTGTTCCTAAAGAGGGTCTAAGATTAGAGAGTTGTTGGACAAGGGCCTGGAGTGACAAGATTGGGGGAATGACAAGATTGGGGCTTTGAACTGACAGAGGAAAGGGTTAGATTGGACACTAGAAAGAAACTCTCCCCTGTGAGGGTGGTGAGGTCCTGGCACAGATTGCCCAGAGAAACTAGGGATATCTCATCTCTGGAAGTGTTTAAGACCAGGTTTGATGGGACTTTGAGTAGACTGGTCCAATGGAAGGTGTCACTGCCCAAGGATGGGTTTTGGAACTAGATGCTCTTTAAGATCCCTTCCAATCCAAGCCATTCAAGGATTTTGTGGTGATTCTATAGTTTTGTAAAATGGTTTTATGGGTGCTGCTGGATTATTGACCCATCCCCTTCCTCAGCCCTATTTTAGAGCATATTCTGTTGTGCTGGCAAGGTCTGTGCTGACAATCACAACATCCTGGCAGCAGAGCTGCCTCCTACACCCCAGACACCAATGCTCATCTCCCCTGGCAGGCTGCAAAAAAGCACTGGATGCTCAATTTTAAAGGCAAAATACCAAAGCTTTGGCTAACAGAATAGTTCCATATGTTTCTGAGTGCACCTGCCAAGGGAGGTTTTCTGAAAAAAACATTTGGGGATGGGTTTTTGACAACATAATGCCACCAGGTATCCATCCTCTTCCTGAACTGCAGGCTGCCCATGCCCAGTCTTGTGCTGGTTCACATGCCAACACCATGAGCAGCTCTCACAATGTCATGCACCTGGGTGACAGCCTTGCCCAGGATCAACCACAAAATGCTCAGAAGAATGGGCTGAGCCCAGCTCTGACAGCGGATTAGGTACTGCCAGGATCTGGGGCTGTTCCTCACACAAGTAAACAGTGATTGCCTGGACTATTCACTGAAATGCAAGCAGCAGCTCGCACCAGGGCATCTTTGCTTTTGCTGTCTGGTAAGGAGGTGAGCTGGCCAGAGGCTGGGGCTCAGCAGTCCCACTCTGGGCAAGCAGGCAAAGGCTTCTTGGTGTAGCTAAGGTTTACAATGGCTGAAAACAGAGAGAAGATAAAGGCATCTGTGCCTTCCACAAAGGCCTTTTTGTATCCATCACCTCTATATGTCAGTGAAGCACTGCCCTTCCAGCAGGCATTTCCCAAAATATCTGCCCTTCCCAGACTAGCAACACAGCAGGGATCAGCTTATCCAAGGGCCACATGGCATTGGTGGAGAGCAGTTAAACATCCCTAGAAAATGTCCACTTTTAACTAAAAGCAACATCATTTCCCAGCTCCCTTTAATAATACCACTCCTCCACATCTGTTCTGCATTTCTCATCCAAAGGAGAGCAAGAAAAATGCAGTCCATGTCCAGCTGGTTTCTGCCTCAGCAGCAGCAGAGCTGTACATGGAAGCAGCCTCCAAAGAGCCCTCAGCAGCTGCAGGGCTGTTCAGATGCTCCAGCCTAAATCCAAGGAAGTCTCAAAGAGTTCATTTTCTTCAGCTTGTCATCTTTTGGCTTCTTAAATTTTTAATGCCCTGTTACTGCCCATCCCTAGGACACATTGAACGCCAGCCAGGGTGCCTGTGGCCACTGCAAGGGCTGCTAAGTCAATCTGGGCTGTGAGCCAGGTCTCTTAGGAGGGATTGCTTATTGAGAATATTGTTATTTTATATTGTAAGAGCTGTCAGAAGAGAAAAAAAGCCTCAACACATCCAGGTGAGTTTCAAGTCATGATACAAATAGACTGAGCCTTCCCTAGGTAATATAAACTTCAAACTAGGAGATGATTAGTAAAATATCATTCTGGCAAATCAGAGCATTAGGGAATCAGAGGAAGATGCAAATTATATTTCTGTATTGAAAATGCTTAGTATTAGTTCTTTCACCAGGCAGGGGTCATTGGGACCTTCCAGCCTTACTGGGAGTGTGGGGATCAGCAAAAAAATGAACACTTTTATCCCATACCTTTCTGCTTCCCTTCTTAGTGCAGCATTCAAAGGCTATTGGAACCACATGCATGAGGGAAGGGGCAAAGGTAGTTCATCTGTGATAATATTTGACCAGAACTAGACTTTATTGTTTTAGCTGTGGGATTGCTTTTAAATTCCTGCAGTTTTCCTGACCTGACACTGGGAAAATGTCACATGCTCCACTTGCAAATGGGGATCTGCTCCAGCAGAGCTGCATCCATTCCTCTGCAATGAGCCTTTTCCCACTGGGACAGAGGGATATCCACTACATTGTTTAAAGGAAGAGGAAATTTTGGGTGGAAATGGATGTAACAGAGCACAAGGTGACAGGGAAGCCTGGGAATGGGCAATTCTACTTCCCTTTAATTTATTTTCCTTTGTTTCAGGATGAGAACAATTCACTTGGCCCGCTCTCATCCAGCTTCTCTGTTATGTCATATCCAGATTACTCAGTGGATGAGATATTTGGAGTGTTACATCAGACAGATAATATTTGTTTATATAACTTGATGTGTTTCTCAGACTCTTCCTCCTCCAACTCCCTGAAAAATATTTATATAAATATTTATGTTTTCAGGAATGAGAATTTATATCAACCTCAGGATGACAGTCATCTTCATTGCAAATCAGTACAAGTGGTTGCTGAAGAGCCCCACCACATAGCCTTGGAACTTCTTTTGTTTCTTATAAACATCAGTTCACTAAACCCAGAATTATGCAGAGGAAGAAATCGGCTCTGGTGTAACACAATTCTGAAATTTCTCCCCAGCCTTGAGAGGGAGCACTAGCCCAAAAGGGGACCATAAAATCCACCATAAGATGTCAAAGGTTACAGACTTCACAGCAACGGCTGAGGTTCTTCTTTAAGTTCCTGATCAAAAGCTGCTTTCTGCCTCTGCTTTTAGTGAAACTTTTCCAAAGGTCTTACTTTCCCCTCCGGGTAAAAACAGGAGGATGTAAAAGATTTTATTTTCAGAGAAGAAAGCCGTCTTACTATTATATATTTGATCAGGTCAATATATTGCAGAGGTTGCATCCTGCATGCTACCCAAGCCATCCTAGTTGTACTCCAGCCAGCAAAAACAATGCCAGGTTTTCACCCTCCTGAGAAATCTCTTACTCGAGCTTCCTGAAGGTGCAATATGGGGCATGAAGGATGTTTCTGCAAGTAGGATACTTCAGGCAATGAATGTCATTCATTCACATGAAATGCCACCCTTCCCTCTCACTGCTCATGTGTCTTACTGTTTATCATCAGCCTAATTTCCTGGGCAGAGATTCTGTGACAAGAGCAGCACTTAAAGGAAAGCTGCTCTGGCAACTTCAAAGGCAGTTTGGCAAACAGGTGCTGGAAAGGGCTCAGGGAAAACTTCATTTGTAACATCTGAGCTTGGAACCATGCTCCCACCACAGTGCCCAGGACTGGCTCTACCTTCCTGGCCAGGCTGACACCATCCTTCCCAGCCAGCTGCAGGAAAACTGCTGAGGAGTGGCTACCCCCTCTATGCAGTTTCCCTTTCCTTGCGTTTTCTACCTGCAGAGTCAGAC
This sequence comes from Regulus satrapa, assembly GCA_013396955.1. NCBI lineage: Eukaryota > Metazoa > Chordata > Aves > Passeriformes > Regulidae > Regulus > Regulus satrapa. The sequence goes on along the minus strand of VWZN01014449.1, from coordinate 1,101,055 downwards.
CATGCAAACCTCTGCCAGCTCCAGGCAGGGCTGTCACTCAGCCCTGGAAGTGAGCCCACAGCATGTCCCACCCTGAGAGCTGTTCAGCAGCATCAGCTGTGAAATCCCTGCAGCCCCGAGCCACGACACGTCAGCATCTGCCAGCGCTGCTTCTCTTCCCGGGCTGCAGTCTGATAAAACAGTAAATCCACCCCTGGCATCCCAGCAACCAGATTAGGAAAAAGAAAAAAAAAAAAAAAGAGGGAAAGAAAACTCAGCTGTGCAGCATGAGGGATTCACATGGCATAAACTTTCCACCAATTCAGGTTTGCTTAGAAACAACACCGCTACGTTAACCTAGTGCAACTTGACTTGTCCATCTCTTTTTGCAGCCACCGTTGCAGCTTGGAAAGACAAAGCTCTCCTCCCTGTCTGTGTCACAGTGTCCATCACACAGACCCCTGTTCCTCCCAGCTGGACAAGGCCTGGCAGGCCCTGTGTCCCTGTTGGTCCCCAAGCAGGATGCCAGGATGGGATGAACCTGGCAAAGCTCTCAGGGCACTGCAGCCATGGGGGCATCAGCACTCAGCATCCCACCACTTTGTCATTTGCTTGGTTTTGCTAGACCTTAATGTTTAAAATGAAAAGTCCACCTATTACCCCAGGGAAATACCTGTCTTTTTTTTCTTTTTTTCTTTTTCTTTTTTTTTTATGGCATACAAATTCCCTGGCTTTTTTCAGTAGAAAGATCTATTGGTTGGTTTATTAGCTTTGAAAGCTCCCTATGCCTCTGAGACCTCTGCTAACTCTGAGTTACGGTAATGTTGGATAACTCGGATATTAATGCCAAATTGCAAATGAGGTTTGCTCCACTGGGCTGGCTCTCAAAAAGAATGAATGTTTTAGGCCTAAAACTTTCTGTGGTCTCATAAAAAAACCCCACAGCTCTCCTGATTTTCTATTTATTTACCATTATAGGAATGAATCTTGCCCTTTGCTTGTCCTCTGGTTAAAGTTTGCCTCTCTGGCAAAAGGTTCAGTGGGTTACAAAAGCACAGCTCAAATTTGGAAACTTACCCAATACAAAATCCCCAAATCTGCACTTCATCATCAGCAGTAACTTTCCACACCCACAGCCCCTGCTGAACTTCATTCCCAGTCTGCACTAGCAGCTCGCCCCGAGCAGAGCCCCTCTAACGCTGAGCCCAACCCGGCTCTGCCCCAGAGGGAGCTGGGCTGTGCTCCCCAAGCCCTGAGCTGCCCCCAGTCCCTAAAGGTGCTTCCTGCAGTCATTTTCCCAGCCCCTTCACTGCCAGTGAGACGGAGATATGGAAATTCACCTGCAGGGTAAATATCTAAAGTAAATAGCCTTGTCACTTTCCAGAGCAGTTTTCCCAGCTGGCAGAGATGCTGCCTGTGGAGCAGGGCACGCTGCCTGTGCATGGTTGCTGCCTGGCTCGGGAATCCTGCTCCCCTCCTTTCCCTTGTTTCCAGCTTGCTGCGGTGTAGACGTAGAACAAAGCAGAACTGTTGACAGTGCTTCCAAGAAATGAATGCAACCAGAAAAAATTGGGCTGGAAAATTAAAACCCATTCTACTTCCTTTGTGAAAAATTCACAAGGGCTGCCTGCTCTGCTCCTGTAAATCCATAAGAAGAACCTGTAGGTTCTTCTTCCTAAGCCAGGCTGTGTAACATGAGTTAACCCATATGGAGCAGAAGGGCACATTCATACAGAGGCAGAACACCTGTGAGGTGTTTTCCTTCTCATACCAGAGCACAATCCCTCAGAATCTCTCTGAGCTGCACGTCAAACAACCCAGGTTCTGTCCTGGCCTTAAGGGCTTGTCCCCAGGAACGTCAGAGGAAACTCTTCCTGGACAGAGGATCAGTGCAGCTTTCCAGGCTCTGGCAGAAGGCAGGAGCCAGCCAACAACAGCAACAAAATTTGTGCTCTTTTTAATTCCTCCTCACTTAGCTGTTCTCTAGCCAGGAAGTTTCCTCCACCTTCAAGGCTTGCATAACAGCCCTGGAAGTCAGATATTTTTCCCTGGAGCCTCCAGGGTTGATTCCACCTTGAAACCTCTTCTGCCACAAGACTCTCCCACAGCATCCACTCCCCAAGTGTCCCCAGTTATGAGCAGCTTAGCCTGACCCCAGGAGCTGTCAGTCAGCAGAGATGTGCTGGCTGCTAGCCTGCCCACAAATATCTGTGTCTCACAAATAAAGCAGCTTAATTTAAACCACTACGTCTGCAACAGTCTCGCAGCTCCCCAAGGGCCCTTAAAAAGCTAAGACTTAGGCAGTCATTGGACTTGCAATGTATCATAACACTCTGTAGACCTTTCAAATAAAGTGGTCTGGCCAAGATGTGGCTGGACTTAGTCTTGAGCTCAAAGACAAAAGTGCTGCCAAAAAAGTGAAGGCTGAACAATCAAAGGAGCTCCCAAGACTATTTTACTGAAATTGTTTCAGTACAGGTGATACATAAAAGATGGCTTGTTTTAAAAAGAGGTCACCCTTCCCTTCATTTAAGAAGCAAAAGCTCTCAACAAACATGCTCTGGTGTCTCACAAAACCTTTACCAAAGCAAAAAAGCAGAAGCAGTAAGTCTGTAGTTTAATTGCATAATAAATGTACCTAAGTTCATACTTGTACACCCAGTTCTGCCACACCCACAGGTGAGTTTAAAATACATCACTGCAAGGACTCACAAACACAATAACACCAGAAAAACCACAATTCGGTTTTATGTCTTGTTGGTAAACTTCAAATCTCTAATTGGATTCTGAAGGCATAGTTTTCCATTGTTCCTGGCAAGTACCAGCAGGTCTCAGGAGCTTGCTCTGCTAGGATACAATGGGGACCAAAGGAGGCTGAGGAGCCCTGAAGAAGGGAAGATGAGTCCCTGACATGGAGCCCTTGTTGTGCAAGGCAGAGGGAGCGTGGCCGAGCAGAGGGCTCAGGAGGAGGCTGCTTTATGGCTGGGCCTGTCACATGCTGCAGGTTAAGGTTATAATGCTTGGGTGAATTCCACCCATGACAAAGCCGGTGTCTGTTGACTCTCACAGCTGATTGTTTCGGAACAATAATTCCCAGTTGCCTCCCTGGATACAGAGAGCTGAATGACAACTTGGATTAGAAGGGCACAGCCTTGCTCTGAGAACCTGCAGTTGATGACTAAACCACCAATTCTATTGAGATCCTCTACTTTGACATCCCTCGGGGGCAGAATGTAGGATATTTTTGAAGCATCAATTGTGGAAAAACACTTCCTTTTCCGGCCCTGCACGGGGTAGGCAATTAGCGTGTCCCTCTTGGGCAGGAAAGGAGGTTATTTAAAACAGACACACGAGCTCCCCCGACGGAGGCTCGGGCTGCTGACCTAGTTAGGAGCTCTCCCGTGCAGGGCAAATTAGTTCAGCATAATGCAATATGGGATGCAGGAATGATCAGCATGAACACATGACTTTTATCTCGGTGATGGTAAGGGCAGCATTTCATTGGACACCAGTCTTTTGACCTTATTTCCAGCACACTCCGATGCCCCTTCTTTTTTTAAATGCTCTTTGGCTTTTGTTCTCCTCCCTGTTTGCTTTTGAGACAGGAAGATGTAGCTGAAACCAGCATTTTCAGAGAGGTGAGCATTGATCACTGAACTTTTTTCTAGCAAAGGTTAGCTGCAGAAGATCACAGAACCCCACTGCCCCTTCTTTGGGATGCCCACATTGCCAGGGTAACAGAATCAGCTCACCTAGAGTCATGCTGCCAAGGAGGGCCCTGGGGGCATTGCCATCCCTCTGACCAGTGAGCAACAACACTGACCAAGAAACCAAATCCATCCACTCCTCTGTGTTCACAAAATACTGAGGGCACTTCACTCTCAACCTGCAGAGAACAGGGAGTATTGATATTTTAATGCATTGAACCAGACTCCTCTCAGAGCTGTGCAGTGAAAAGAGCCAAAACTATCAAACCTAGAGGCAGTAGATAAGCTGCAATAGGGACAATTCCACTAGTTAAGAAAATACCCTACAATTCTCAACAACAAAGGTGGTAAAGTGTTGAACAGGGCAATCAAATGTTGATAGTGTAATCTCTATCTGGGAATATTCAAAACTTTCCCCAACGAAGCACTGAGCAACCAGGTCCAACTGAGCAACTTCTAACCTTAGTGGGGTTGGATCAGAGACCTTCAAATGCCCCTTCTGATCTAAACTGTCTTAACTGACTTACCGGTCTAGGCTGTAATCTGGGGTCATTTTGCAGACAGGAGAGAGCAGGTGAACAGGAAAGAGATGTAAGATTCCCCAGGCGAGAACAAGCTTGGCAAATAGCCTGGCTTGGCATTGTCAGCCTCACAAAAGACAGGCATGGCACTTTACAAGGGTTCTTCATCCTACTGGAGAGACAAAGATACATAGAAAATTCCCAGTAGAGTCCTCCTAGGGAACAGAGGGATTAAGGATTTAGCAGGCACAAACCATGCCCTGGTGCTCACCAGGAAGATGATGGTGATGAACAGTTCATTAGGTCTTCTCTGGGACAGAGATTCAGAGTGAAAACAAACAAAAGGTAAGTCTGAAATCACTTTATTGGAAAATTTCATACAAGAATAGTCAGTCAGAAAAATGATTCAAGTATGATACAGTAACATCACAGACAAGCCTCTCCCACATCCCAGCTTCAGGCCAATTCATTTACAGGTGTCTCATCCCACTCATTTTTCAGAGGCTTGTGATGTCAGTGAGTTTCAGTGCAGCACAAGAAGCCGAGTGTCTTCACATCAAATTAAATTAGCCATGACTGCAATTTTTCCTGTGAGGGGTATGAAAGCCCCTGTAGGTCTGTTGAGAATGCTGCTTACAACATAAGGCATCATTGCCATCCACCCCAGATTTCAGGGACTGAAAGACTGATACAAAATATTCTGCCAATAAAAATATTTTAGAAAAACAGTATAAAAAGTTTTTATATATATATATAGAGCATAAAGCTACCAAAAAGTGACTGTGCCTTTTTCCCTCTTATAGAGATAATATTATTTTTAAAAAACCATAATATATTAGTAATTCACCCAGTATATAACATATTGCACCTTTCCAGAATACTCGATGCAGCAGAAGCCCCATACAGTACATGGGCTGTTCCAAGACAGGCCTGTAGCTCCCCTTTAGGTCTGCTTGTCTCTACAGCAGCTGCCAAGACAAGGCTATCACAGGTTTAGGATTTAGAAAGCAGGAAGATGCAAGATGGCAAGCCAAGTAGTAAATCAGTACCAAATCAGTACCACTTCTTCTCAGGAAGAAGAACCCATCACAGGAATCTCTTGGTTTTTTTTAAAAAAAAATCATATATTAGCTGTTGCTGGTGTCAGTGAGACACACAGTTTCAAATGTTTGTGTGTCAGTTTTTACTTGCAGAGTACCTCTCCCTGTGCCAGAGGTGTCTGCAGAACCTGGCAGTGATTTCTGGCCTAACAAGAACATACAACCAAACCACAGGAGTAAATAAAACCAGGTCAGTTTACTTTGATTCATGACAAAACACTCTAAGACACCAACAGAGAGTGTTGTGGGCCTGCTATCTGAAAAAAAAACCACCATTGATTCCTCAATCCAATTTTTGGTCACCCGGAGGGTTTTAGATAGAAGAGCAATTCCTATCTTGCCCCTTGCTTTTCCAGGCACAAGCTTCAGTCCCCATAACCACACACAGCTATGCAGAAAAGGAGCTGAACTGTCAGGAATTGAAGATACTGCTGTGTGTGGGACCCACCCCGTATTTGATCACTTAATCTTCTCAAATAACTCAGCAAGAACTTACTAACTCTCCATATAACCTTGAAGAATACCGGGAATGGCCTTTAGATTTGAGGATATACAAATCAGATGATTTGCTGCTCCACGGAGAGAGCACTAATACATCCAGGTCCAGGTAGTACAGGGCTGAGGATTTCTGTTAGGGGGGATTTTTGTTGACTTTCTTGAACAGGGAGCTGGCAGCAGCCAGAGCCCCTCCCTGCACAAAGCGCACAAAGTTATCTCCTGCCAGAGGTCCCAGAGCATAGAGCCCTTTCTCCTGAGTGCACTCATAGGTGAATGGATCAACATCGATGGGATTCCTCTTTGAGTTCACTGGCTGGTCACTGTCCATTGCCAAGTCAATGCCATCATTGGGCAGAAAGGAGAGGTTGGGGTTTGAGCCAGTTAGAACAAGAGCCATGGAAATTTTATAAGCTTTCTGACAGCCATTCTTGTCTTGAAAGATGCATTTCTTGTCCTTGCCAAAGGAGAGCACGTGGTGCTCAGGGAGGCTGATGTAGCGTTCATAGGGCCCAGCACAGGCAGCTGTCTGTTCTTTCATCATCTGATGGACTTTGTGGTATTCAGGATACATCGTTTTGGGCAGCTGGTTAAAAATAAGGCCCGGGTCAGTGACTCGTCTCCGAAAAACATGGATTACTGGAATATTGCAATGGTGAGCAAAGAGAATCGCATCAGCAGCTGTCAGACCAGCACCTACAATCAAGACTGGATCTGACATGATGCCAACACTGTTGTTCTTCACTGCTTCTTCTAGGGCAGACAGCTGGTGGTGTACATAGGAAAGGTTTTCTCCCTTGACCCCGAGCCAAGTAGGATTGTCGTATGTTCCCGTAGCCAAGACCACATTCTCTGCACAGATGGAGAAGGGCTCTTTATCACCTTCCACAGTTTTGAAAAATCCATCCACCTGAAAGACCTCTGTGCTTTTTTCATTAGAGCTCCAGAGTGAGTTGCTATCCGACTGCAGATCTTTCTGGGTGTCATTGGAGATGCTCTCTACACTCACTTTCCTCACAGAGGTCACAACAGTGCCACATTTAAAATTCTTCTGCAGTCCTTTCTTCACCACATAGTGTTGGTAATATTGAGCAATGTCCTCTGCTGTGGCTCTATTGTTTCTGAGGCCTCTGTAATAAAGCATAAACAAAGGTCAAGCAACAGTTAAGTAAGAGACTGGAATTTGTCCCCTCTTGCACTGAATTTATCCTAGAGCCATCTATCCTGGCACTACCAGAGAAGACTGATCTAGTTTCCCTGACTTCAGCAGAGTTATTCCTGACATATAGAGCAAATAGTCAGTCCAGAAGCTGTTCAACAGAGGCAGCATTCTCTAGCATTAATCCCAACCCCAAGAACATGGCTGGTTATTCAAGCCTTCCTCTAATACCTTGCTTTCATTCAATTTTTAACTCCTGGACTTCTTAAGATTAACTGTGACACATGTCAGCCCCTCAGAGAATGCACAGCAGCTGAACTGGTTATACTTATCATCAGGGCAGCAGCAGAAGACACAGAAACCAGGTGACCATGCTTTGAATCTTTACTCAGAACTCACAGTCACAGATTCATCTGCCTAGTGGGTGTGGAGGACACATTCCAAGCAGCACTGCAACTTTATCAGAATCACTCAATGTAGAATGGACTGGTTTTAGGGTGTAGGAGGGGTTCTTTCTCTCACTAAAATCATCCATAATAAATGGGTAGCTACATTCAAGAAGTCCATTCCAGGTTCTCAAAAAGCCCCCAGATGTTTGCAAACAATCACACATTGATATCTCACCTTCTCTTTTGCTTTAACCATTCTTTGAAAGGGAGATCTGGGAGTCCCATCCATTCCCCTCTGCTCAGGGTAACCATAGAGCCCTCTATAGACTGGAAGAAGAAGAAGAGCAAAATTACTTTAATTTTTTAATGTAAAAAGTGAAAGGCAACTTTTCCATTTCCAATATGGCTCAGATGAAGAAATCAGTAATTTCCTCTGATCTGCAGTCATGGATGAAACCACCCTTGTTTTCCAAAGAGAACAAGAGATGGGGAAGATAAAGGCCTCTCGTGCTTGTTTCCCTTTTAAACTTTCCTTTGTCCATAAATATAAAATGCAACACGTCTGACTGGCATTTTAGAGGAGCTTTTCTCTCTCCAGTCAACACGTTTGGCTATTACACAGCACACAGACCCCAGCTGGCCCCAATTCACTTACGTGCCAGGCACCTCCAGGAGCGTTTCTGCCAAGGACCAGGTGGGGGATGGCTCTGTCAGGCTCATGCCACCAAGTGAGCACAGACTCTTCTGTCCCACCAAAGTCTGTGTCTGGACGCTGCAGAGTATCAAACAGAAGAGCCACAGGGCTGTGGGATCGTCCCTCCAAGCCTTCAGACAGATACTCCAGATCCTAGAGAGAGAAAGACCAGATGCTCAAAGTGAATGTACTGCCAGCAGACTGCATGTTACTCCAGCATTTCTGATCAGTGGCTTTGGTGTGCTTGGGAAGCTCATTTACAGGCACACAGACCTGTTCTTGCCCAAGGGATGCCTCGAGGATCTTAGCAGCAATGCTGGCATTTCATACAAGGGAGAACTGGATTGCAAAGCAAAATTTGCTTAAGGCTCATTCTGTCTGTGTACTTTGAAAATCCAAACACGGTATCAATGATACACCCCTAGGATGCTTTACTGGGATGTCACACTATTTATCTTCACACAAACCTGGTCCAAAACAGAGACTTCTGGTGCCTCTTCCAGTTTTCTCTGAAGAATAGGATGAGGATGAAGAGAGTGCCTTTTGTAGTAAGGGGTGTAACCTGACAGCAAATATGAGAGACAGATTCCTGAAGGTCCATTCCCTGAAAAAACAATGGAGAAGAATTTATAGTTCTGCAGATAGAGCAATTCTTTGAGAAGTGTTTCTTATATGCTGACCAATTCAAAAGATACGACACTATGGATAGTGGATAGCTATGGATACAGGGGTTTCCTGTTCCAGCATGGACCCATTGGATGGAGTAGGGGAGTAATTTTAGCCTTTGCCTCATTTGCTCCTGTTTGCATTGCAAGGTCTTTAGAACTTGCTGAAGACACAGGGTTAAATTAGTCAGAGGTTGCCCTCACCTGAAGCTTGAAGTCTCTGGTATGGTGATGAATGGAGTTATTTCTCTAAAATTAGAGGTTTAGAAGCTGATCACCTACTGACCAGGGTTCTCAGCTCTCCTGGAAGCACATTTCACACCAGTGCAGAGTAGTTCAATGCGCACAGGACACAAAATCCAGATAAGAGAGTGACTACTGAGTGAAAGGGAACCAGTGAGAAATTCCATCTTTTGAGGGATATTTGGCAATAGCAGCTTTGACTAATGGGTCTTGAGGACATTTTCAAATGGGAACCAGCCCTACTGTAGTACTGCAGGGTGTTAAGGAAAACTCTGCCATGCCAAGACAAGCCTTCAGAATACAGCACTTTGAACAGGTTGCTGGATGGCTGAACTCCTTTGCTGACCACCCAAAAGCCAGTGTAAAAACTAGACATGATGTGACTCCAAAGCCCAGTGAGAGTAGCCTGTGGAAAGTTTGCACATGTTTGTTCTCCTGTTTAATATTTCACAGTGTCTGTATAATTGTCAGCCTGTCTGGCTGCCCAGGCTTTGCTGCTGCGTGACCAACAACCATGACAGTGCAGTGATGCAGAGGGGAGCAGAACCCAAGTGACAACAGCCTGTTGACACAGTGCCAAGGCTGCAAGGGTGACTGGAGCACAGGCTGATCCTTGAGGATCCCAGAAAGAGGGAGGCCAGGGCTGTGAAGCCAGCAGTGAGCTATGTGAAGGCCAGTACATGTCACAGCTGGGGACAAAGGCTGCTGTGCTGAACACGGACCAGCAGCCGCAGGTCAGTGTTGGGAATATTCCACTTGCAGGAAAGTTAGCCAAAACCAACAGCAACAGACACTAAAAACAAACTAAACTGCAACTATAGTAAAATACAACAAATTTCAGTTTACTACTTGGCTTTAGGAAGTACGAGAAGGTACCAAAGCCAAACTTCACCACCTGAGTGCACAACACTCAGCAACTACAGAGGATTTATTCTGAACCACGTCTGAGATTGATAGGGTTGGTCACAACAACATCTGGGGCTCAAGCTATTTTACAATGCAACTGCTTCCACAGGGCTGCCAGCACAGCTGAGGGAGCACACAGCCTTCCTGGAGCAGGGCCTGGGGAAGGAGCTGGAGCTTTCATGCAATGAAGCAGCTGGGCTGCTTCAGTCCAACAGCCTTCTCGGAGTGTGTATCTTCACACTGCTTCTTCTGAGGCTGGAGTGGCATCTCCACCCTGGGCCCCTGTACAGGTGCACTAGGGAGCTGCCAAAATATCCTCCTTCCCACCTAGAGACTTGTAAAACTGAGCAGCACGGGGTCATTCTCAGACAAGAGCCTGCTGGTAGTAGTATTCTTGTCAAACTTGCTGTTAGCAAGGATTAGGAGTGATTTATGCAGTGCTCCAACTTTGGAGCAGCTCCCTCGGGTGCTATGAATTCGATGCCAGGTAAGGAGGGAGCCCAGCTCTGCAAGGCATGAAACACATGCTCAGATGAACAAGGTCCAACACCTGCACAGCTCATGGCAGCTCAGAGGGGAAGGCTCTGACATCATTACTTTGCTCCAAGAATCACCTCCCACTGCAAAGCTCCTTCTTGCAAGGAAGGCAAGACAGTTACTATATAACCTGGTTTGTCTTTTTTTTTTTAAAGTTGTAGAAAACTGCTTTTTTAAAGTCTATTTGATCTGTGCAAAATCAGTGTAGCTCACTCATGGTTCAAAAAAATATATGTGAAAAATTTCAAGAAATCTTTAACAGCATCTGGAGCACTTTCTAAACAGACAAAATGGGGAAAATTCTCACACAAACCTACCTTCAATTCAAGCACTACATAAAATCACAGCAATCTGATTAAGTATCTGCACTGAAAAGGTTTCAAATATTTCTAAATATCCAGCAGAAAAAAAGCAGGCTCAGATGAACTGATGCTCGAAAGGTGACTAATTTTACCATTAAAAATAGGTATGTGTTTTAATTTGCCAAATATTGCCAAGAAGTTCCTTACTTCTCATGACTCTCAGAGGTCTCTCTCTTAGTATTATAGGAAGTTTGGCTGTCTGGGGAAGGATGCAGAAACAGTAGTCAATCATCTGTGGTTTGAGTGAGACCGTGTGAAAGTAGAACAGAACATAGCAAGTCCAAAGCAACCACAACACGAGAGAACACAGCAGTGCTGGCAGGAGAAGGCTTACCTATGATCACAACAGGCAGTGTCTTGAGCCCACTCTTCTTCGAGGGTCTGGTCACTAATGGATACATCTTTCCATCTGGAAGCATTTATGGTCTGGAATCTACCTGCTGAAGCAATTATGTTTTGAGTTATTTGCATTTTTTGACCAAAAAAAACCAAAAAAAACCCACAAGCAAACAAACAAGAAAAAAAACCTCCACAAGATCTTCTCCAGCCCACAAACTCAGGCTAATCCAAATTATCCTTGCAATGCAGACTGTTACATTACACTTCCACACTCAGGACAGACCTCCTTATCTTTTTCTCCTCCTGACCCCAAAAATCAAAGGATGATTCTCTGATTATGCACCACAAAAGGGGAGAGAACAGTTATCTTCCTTTTTCAGATATGAATTCCAGTTACTCCAGGACAGCAGGCAATTTTAGTAACTCTCTGACTACATTAAATGAAGTGTTGCATCTTGTTAATAAAAACTTCCCTTCTGACCATACTCTGTAGAAAATTGTATCATTATCACAAGCACTTTCTAAAGTAACTTGTGCATTTACTGATAAGAAAAGTAAACCTGACTCAAGACTTCTGCCCAAGGGCTGGAAATCTCCTGGCTGCATTTTCAAATAGGTACTATTCTACCACTATAGGGTTTTTTGAGAAGTGCTACTTTAGTTCTGGAACCTTCTTACTTAATTTTCCAGAAAATGGAGAGTTCTAGGTCTGAACAAGTAAATAACAAGTCTTTGAACAAAATATGCATCATAATTATCTTGGAGATTAAGATGTCATTAGAATGGAATCTACAAAACTAATCCAATCATTATGCAGACATTCAGTGAATGGTTTTCCCATTTCTGTGAGAATTCTACCATGTCAAAAAACTACTTCTTTAGTTTTCCATGGAATTCAACTCTACTGTCACTAACCTAGAGAACTTATATTTACCACAATAAATACCAGATTTCTGAAATTCAGCATAAGCTTGTAAGTTATTCTACAGAAAATGCTCTCTTTGATAAAAGCTTTATTCTCTTGGAAAGCTAAGCAAAAATCCACTGAATGGCACAACTTTGTCCAGCAGGGCATGCTCTCCACACCCTTTCCAAGTGCAGAGAGGTCTTTGGCAAGTGCACTGCACGCTTCCATAAGGCCTGGCACATCACTGCCTTTGACACAGGCATCGCAGCAAATGTCTTCCTACAAGTGTCATGTCCCTCTTTAAGGCTGACATTTACATCACAGCAACTCCAGCAAAGCGTAAGGCCCTGGTGACTGAATGGGCAGCCAGGAAACCACCAGTGAGTGTACAATTTGCAAATTCCAGGCTCGAGCAGGAGTGCTGTGAGCGCATTTGCTTTCAAGGATGTGACAGCTCTCATGCACACCAATGCTCAGCCACGACTGGGCTCAACAGCTCTGTCCCAAGAGGACTGGGTTCATCACATGAGGCTTACAGGATGAATTCAAAACTAGCAGCCTTGTCCAAATTTTTGGTTCACAGTTTAGTAGCACTCACTGGTTGCCTGTTACCACTTAACTAAGCATTAATCTAAGACTCTCATGCATTTTGCCTGACAGGGCATGAACCACTTAAAACACAATATAGTTGTGCTTTCTAATTCAAGTAATTTGAAGCATCTAGCTTTGAAGAGAGTTGTATCTCAATGAAACGTATGTTTCCAATTTAATTGGAAACTCAGAGCATTCTGCATTCACTACAGAAGATGAACTCACCTTAAGGCATCCCCACAGCCCTGGAAGCTGTGGGAGCACAGCCCAACCACCCAGGGATCTCCCAGGCCTTTTGGATAGGTTCTGCCACATGAACCAAAACCTGCACCACCTTCCGCACTGCAGTGTAAGTTTACACCCCAAAAATTTCTTCCCACAAAGCTCCAGAGCTGCAATTGGGGGAATTCAACACTAGCAGCTGGGACTGCTAGAGACACCAAAGGAACAGGACACTGGTGTGACCAGTGTTCAGGTATTCCACTCAAACCATTACCTAGCTGCAGGTTAGCAGAAGTTTCTTCTCCATGATAACAAATAACCCCCTCTTCATGACTGCATTACACAAGAAAAGAAGCTCTTATTAATTTTTCCTAACACATCTTATTTCTGTGCAACGACTGGGAGCCTGGAAGAGGAAAGTAAGACCTCTGGAAGCAATCTTCCAGGCTCCTGCTCCACAGCTCCCTGCAGCAGCATGCGTGGAAAAACTGCATGCACACCCATGGGATTGTTGCTGGAAGCAAGGACTGCTGAACCCACGCAGCAGAGCACAGGGCAGCAGCAGAGGTAGCACATCAATAAGGAGCCTGCGAGACGTTTCTAAGGCGTGAGCACAAAGGCGTGCCACTGTGTGCCTGCATTTTTCTTTCTGGGGGAGCCTGAAGGGGACAAAAAAGGCACAAGCCAAAAGGAGACAGCCTGGCAGCCCTGTTTACTTTAGAGGAAGGCTGCCTTGGCTCCTGGCCACTGCTCTGTGCCACCCTTCTCCACCCTGATAAAGCACAGAGCCAGCAGCCGCCAGCTCCCTGATAACTCCCCCCTGCTTTCACCCTCCCCCCTCCATTCTTACCTTTTGACACATGAAAGAGGAGCCGTTTCTGGAATTAAACCAAACTTTAATAGCTAGAGGAGCACAATTGTTAGCCTGATGAAATTACTGGATCTGTGCACATATGTGACCACTTTTAACCATGGATTTATTCACTACCTGTGTTCACAAAACCCCTAATGACATTTTAGTGCTACACACTTTATTTCCTGAAGATTTGATATTGACAATTCTATCAACACAAGATTAACCATGCTAGCATCTCTCTGGAAGAAGTCCCTTTCACATCCTATAGCTGCCATCTCTATAATTCATAGTTATTAATTCTTCTTTTTAAGTAGAAAGTGAATCAGATGTTGAAGCTGCTTATAGCTATTCCCATCCTGTAGGCTAAAGGTTTGACTTCTGGGGGTGAAACTGAGCTCAGAGGATCTGAGGTATTTTAGTTTCAGGCCAAACATTCACCTTTCCTGCCATTAGACGTTAAGGTGGATTATTTTAATTTTATTTTTTTTAAATTTATTTTTCAGTCTTAGACTCCTGTACCTCAAACCTGGGCAGCTAATACAGTATAGCAGAGGAAAGCCTGTTCTTGCAGAGGCTATTGGAAAGCAACAGGACAGTGAAATTCATTGCAAATCTATACTGAACTAGTTAGTACCAGAAAAAAGCCTGACAAGGCAAGAAACTTAAGACTGTTCTTCTCACCCTCCTTTTATGTAGTGTAGGCTGCTGGACAGTCATAGTCAGTTTAGTGACACTGAGTTTGGCTCCTGCTTTGAGCTTCCTACTTTAAATGGATGTCTCTTCCCTTCTCTTCACTTGGGAGAATGCAGCAAGTTTCACAACTTGGCTTCTTGCTGCTTCCAAAGCATTCCAGTGTCTGCGCGATGTTACATAATTATTTCTGGCTGAAAAGCTTCCAGCTCATTCTGGGCCAGACTCTGCATACCTTCCTGACACAGCCTCATGTCTAGAGGGACTATAACTCACCAACTCGGTCAGTGTGGCTCTTACTAGTTCCAGGCTACAAGCCTGAAGCAGGTTTTACGTGAGCAAATGGAAAAGCAAAGATACTTTTAGCAAGACAAGGACACTCTGTGATCCTTGGAGAAATAAAAGCCAGGTTACATCAGCCATATGCGGACAGTTCTCCCTGGAACAGCCAGGAGATTTTGCTAAAGTAAGAATCACCAAGTGTGGCCTGAACAGCACATGGGAAAAGTTCAAGAGAGCAATGCAGTTGGGGTATAAACACTGGGGGAGATTAAAAGAGGTACCTCTACAGCCAGCTTTAAAGAACAATTCTAACACAGATGTGACAACAGTTTTCTTCAGCCTCATTTCCTTGTCAACTCACTTGTTTCACCAGTTTAATATTTAATTAATTAGTACTTTTTTTCAAAAAGGCAGAGAGCTTGACAGCTTTTACCTTTTCTACTTCCCTACAAGTTTCAGAAGTTGTTCTGTCCTTGCATTATCATGACTCTTACATGTCAGGCCAGTTCCCCCCAAACACAATTAAAATATGTGGAAAAAATTCAACTTTGTGGTATGTAATAACACCTTTCTAAAAACACCCCTGTGATACTCAGAAACTGATGTTAGGGTACACCAGACAGAGCTCTCTGTACTTATTTGGAGCCTTCTTACCTTTAGCAGCAGGTCTGATGAGAGGTGGGATCTTTATGAAAGTGACTGTACAGTCAGGAGAGCCAACCAAACTACAAGCCTGGAATCCTCTCTCTGCTCTAAGACAGCTGTTTAAATATAGTAGGCAACCAGCAGCAAGAGAGGAGAGGAGGAGCCAAAATGACGAGGCGGAGCAAGGAAAATACTAATAAGCATGAGTCAGCAGGAATATTTCCCTTCCCAGCTCCTGAATGAATGATGCAGAGAAATGTCCTTAGTAATGTTCAGATGACTGTGTGACTACAGCAAAAGCAGGCTTACAGGACCCATGCCTGTCAGAAGTCCTGTGCTGAACAAATATTTCCATTTTTAACCCTCAGGACATCACAGATATATAGTGGGTCTGAAAATACCGATTTCAATTGGTTTTTCTTTTCCTTCAGTGACATAAAGCATTATTAACCTTTTGCACAGTAGCAGTAAAATAAGTCAAACTGCTTCCATAAAACTTAGAACCCACCAGGGGTTTAATCTAAGGTATCTTACTCAATTCAGGGAATAATCGATCTGGCTTGCTAAATTTAAAGCACCTTACACAAATTAAATAACTTTATGCCAAAGTGTTCAGTTCAAGTAGTAAATGCAGCACATGTTTATCTCTGAGGCCATCTGTTTGGAAACCACAATTTCCAGGAAATCAGGACTGCTGATATGCTGTTAAGATGCATACTTTCATTCATGTGATCTAAAAGATAAAAGCAGTTCATGAGAAGGATTTCTCTGTTCTCACAACCGCCATCAGAGCAGAAAGTTTAATATAATACTCCATTTTAATTCCACCAGAATAAGTTGTTTTAATGAATGTGAAGCAATTGTTTCACTCCAAGTTTAGTTACCAGGCAATCCTTTGAAGAATCTGACTCAGTAAACGCTGTCAGACTGAAGGGGGGGCAGGGGGAGAAGTAAGGACTCTCAAGTTTCCTGGGCCTTTATCCAAAGCATCACTTGCACAGAGCTCTTAAATAACCCATACTGATTTTTTGTCAGCAAAGGTTTCTGTATGCATTATTCAGATATTTATTGGCATGTAACCAATATGGCCATGTCAGCCATGGAAAAATTAAGCCTTCAGAGAAAATAAGGCATTTGTTTGCTTAGGTGATTTCAGACTGCCCTGTTCCTAGGCTTTTCAAATCTGTCTTCAATATATTGCAGTGTTGTGTGTCAAACATCGTAGAACAAAGATGTTCAAGTCCACACTTGCTGATACCATAGATACAAGACAAAAGCATATATGATGCTTTGGCTGGCTTTGCAATAAGGAAACTAAGGAATACTTTGCGTGTGCAAATGTGCAGAAATAAAGTTGCCCTCTCTCTAAGAAATAGGAGATCCTGTCCATTTCCTACTAGAATTTATAACACTAGAATCTCCATTACCTTTGCAAATAAAGCCAGGATGTCTTTCCAAAAACCACAAGCTCTCTCATAGTTTTGAGCACAGTACAATTCTTTACAGAAAAACATTCATGTACAATAACCCACTGCCCTTTATTTGCTTGTACAAAAAGACCATTGAACATAGCAATTTGGGGACTCCTTTGTTATTGATATCCCAAGAAGCACATCACACAGAACAGCTGTATATCAACGTAACTGTTTCTCCTTGCGTACCTTGACCGCAGATGATTCAGCCCAACACTTTGGATAAACTTTCCAGAAGAAGAAGAAGTAATTGAGCAATCTATAGTTGGCCTTGAAGCCAGCCCTTGACCTACAAACAAATGCAATTCACTTCTGTTTTTTTCCTGAACTGACAAAGCCATTTTGTTGGTGCAAAGATTTAAGGACAAAGCCATAACACTGTACTGGGGAATACTTTGCACCTGAACCAGTCCTATTTCCTTAGAAATTTCCTTGTTACTTATTGACTTTTCAGCTCAGGTTATGTACATTTTATCTGTCCATCTCCTGCTCATTAAACCTGTCAGATAGTCCTGATTCTGCTGTCTCCTGATTTGGGGGAGCTTAAGCTCTGGGGTCAGAATTCATTGCTGCTGACAGCTCATGGCAGTTTTTTACCTACAGCACCTCTCCAGCCTCCACCCTTCCCGCCAGCCAGCCTGAAGGTTTACCAGACTCTGTGCTAAATTATCCGGACAAACTACATTGTTTCACTCATTAGAACTTCATGTTCTGTTGGTTTTTCATAATGAGAGGAACACTCCCAGTGTGATCCTCTATGGGTCACAGTAGTACTTTGATGCTTTGGTGTTTCTCTCGATTATGGTAAAATAGAAATCTAAAATTCTGCATGTTTTCTGCCTAGGAGAATATTAAGTGTTCTGTTTACTCACTCACACACAGAATGCACATCATTTAACTTAAGAGAGAACCTAAAATCAAGTGTTGGAAAATCTGATCAAGTGTTTTGGTTCCATATGGTCTCTGTGCAGAATCTAAAACCCAGCTTCACTTTGCTGCTGCCTAGAGCATCTCCACCTTTATCACCCAGAAAAGCTTACACTTAGAGCCATATGTTAGCTTATGTACCAAAACTAGGACCCACATACGTAATGATAATAAATGGTTTGACATCAATACTGTGACTGTTTACCCAGTTTCTTTTTGCTCTAACTAAGAAAGCCTGTGTTTGTCACCAACACCACAACCCAGACCACATCAGCAAGATGGTCCCTGTAAATGTTGTGGCATCCCCAGTCAGAAGCAGTGAGTTGCGGCCCTACCACCTCTGAGAGCAGTTGGATGTCTGACATATGCGATTTGCCCTGCTAAATGACAGAGGTAAAACGGCCTGGGAAATCCCAGACAATTGCTAGGTCTGACAGAAAAAGCAGCTTAGGCAACTCTGCAAGTATGAGACCCAGTTCTGCTCTCAGTTAAACTTGTGACTTCCGACATGTGTTTGTTCTCTCACATGGTTTCCTCCAAAGAAAGATTTGGCCCAGACCACATGTCCCAGCTTTCCCATGTCCCTGCCAAGGCCATATCTGTTATGTGTTCATACCTCTTTTTGCACTGTTTAGGCAGCTGGGTCCAAGGGAAGAGAAGTAAAAGTTCATTGCACCCTTTTGTTGTTCACAGAAACATTGACCTCCCAGTCACATAAATGATTGAAACGGTTTTGTCTTAGTAACTTGCAAAATTGTTTGCGGAAAGTAAAAAAAAAAAGCAAAACCTTACATTTTGCTGGAACTATTTTAAGACTGTGATTTTTGCTTTTCCATGCCTTCAATTCATTACCTTGAAATCATTCCTATCTGTTTGAAGAGGGTTGTTTTCCTAAAGCAATGAGTCGAAACTGAAGATTTTCATCACCCTTCAGTGGCCAGGGGCATCAGCCATTCCACCACTTTGTCTTAAAAACACCTGCTGAGAAATAAATGTGAGGAGGTGACAATCAATCCCCCTTCCCAGGAGGGCTTGGAAGCTCTGCTGTCTGCGTTCACAGCCATCCCCTTGGCCACTCTGCAGCAAGGGCTGTGCACAGCACACAGTGTGTACCAGGTGCCCAGGGCCAGTGCCTTCCTGGGGCATCCCACACCTCCTGTCTGGCCAGGCTAAGGGAGCAGGAACAGACAGTGTTGGCAGTGGGCAAGAGGGTCCCTGTAAGCACACCCTGAAAGAGACATTCCCAGTGCAAGACCAGGAGGCAACAGGGGATATTTTGCAAGAACAGTTTACATGTGAAGTATCCATGTAGGAAAGTAGTAGAGTGCCAAGTGGCCGTGCAGGCATTTCCTTAGAAAACGGGCCAGGATCACCATTTCCCTCCTCAGATGGCTGGATGATAGCCAGATCGAGGGTGCTTTCTACTTCCCAGCACACATGCTTCTTTTCAGAAACAAGTAGGATGCAAAGAGGTGCAGGGCTTAGGCTCCAGGGACTACAGCCATGCATGTTTCCCAGGACAGCATCTTTGCAGATTCTTCTTTCCCCAAACACCACAGGCAGAGGAAAGCCTAGCTCATGTGCTCTGTCCCCAGACCTCCATCATGAGTTCAACTTCGACGTTTTGGGGGAAAAAGTAAACACGCGCAGTTTCATGTCAAACAAACAGCAGCCATGACCTAGTCAAAGATTAAACCACACATGAAACTGGTTGGGAATTTTCCTCTTGAATTTCAATATATTCAAAATATTTACATGAGTTCTGGAGAGCTGCATAATTTGAAGATACTGCCTTTATCTTCTACAGTTATACAGTCATTGTTTAGTTATGTTCTTTTAGTATACAAGGGCATTTAGCAACTGATTAATTTAATAAAATTCTGTAGAATTCTATGGTGTGTGCATATGTCCCAAAGCACAAAATACCCTACAAAAGTTAATATTAATTGTTTCATGAGTAGAATAACTAACAGAGAAAAAAACTGGAAGTAGTAGGTACAGTTCAATTGTAAGCACTGAGCATCTTCTCTGTACATACTTTCCCTTAGGGCAAAACTGTATTTTCCAAATACAAGTGAGTAATTCAAAGATGGAAAAGGAGCATGTGATGCTGGGAGCTCATTTAACTCAGTAACACAAACTTTCATAAACAATGTTGCAGCAAGCCTTTGGAGTTTCTTGGATTGATTTTTTTTTTTTTTTTTTTTTTTTTTTTTTTTTTTTTTTGCCACAGCTTAAGCCATTCTGCAGCTCTTTAACCCAACTTTAGTTTTCTCTACTTTACCAAGAATCACTTAATCAAGATAAAGGATTTCGTAGCATTCCTGAAAGGCTTTGAAACATGTGCAGCTAAGGGTGCCCAGAGCTACCCAGCCAGCATGGTCAATTTTGCCAAAGAAAAGGATTTTCTGCAGCAGAGCACAATAGATTTTAGATGGGAATGTTTAGAAAAGGATTGGACTAGAGTTATCATGTGCCTTCCTTCCCTCAGGGTTTATTTTCATCTTCCTGTTAAGCACCTGATTCTATCAGAGGTAAGAGTGGCTTGGATCTAAATTAGCCAATCTGATATTCCCCACTTGCAACATTTCCTTTCTGCCATAACTTTAAGAGCCTGAGTTCTAGGTGCTTCTTGCACCCAAGTCCTTTCTTCTAAAGAGTCCTTACATGCACATTAAAAGGTCCATTGAAGTGATATTTTCTTAGACCCCATTTTTCCTTCACAGTAACTGCAACACTGACTGTCAGGAGTGAAATTTCAAGTCCCCTAGGACTATTCTGCATAAAACTGGGTGAATCAGTATCTTTTACAAGGGCTTAGACTTTAGACTTATAGTTTAGTCACACTATAACAGTAATGCAGTGAAGTGTAACAAAATTATTTCAGAGGTCAGGGTTTCTCACCTGTAATTGACAGCTGTTTCTAGGCTAGCTTAAGGTGGCTGGAACACAAAATGGGTTGTTACTTCCTGTAAAACAGAATGTCCTGTTTTGAAACACATCCATATATTCTGGGGTCATTTCTGTTTCTTAAGAACAAAAAAAAAATAAATTCACTATGAGGTCTGAAAAGATTTTACACAGTGGATTTACAGGTAAGAATGAGGCAGGATTTCTGCAGAAGAATAAAGCCATTCAGTAGCTAATTCTCCAAAGCATTTGATTTAGAAATGCATCATAGTTTGTGTAATTCCTCATTTAACTGACAGACACTTGTTTTTGCACATGTCAAAGCTTAAAGCTGAACATAGGTCAGTGAAACAAGTGTGCAGTGCTGAATTATCTGTCAATATACATACCCTACTTGTACGAGATTAAAATCCAGTTTTCCCAAGATCTTGTTCAAGTTCTACTTCTGTTTTTGGAGAAATTTTACTTGAGATATCTTCCTTGTTTCTCATCCCCAGCTACTCTACAAAAATCTTACAATTTCTGTTTCAGGTGTATTTTTGCTTGAATTACTTTAGTTCATGTTCTATTGTTACTGTTCTGCTGGGTTTTTGTTTGGTTGGGTTGGGGTTTTTGTGATGGCTTTTTTTTTTGTTTTTTTGTTTTTTTTTTCTTTTAGCGTGCTTTATTTTTTGTTTATTTCTAGAGTAGAGATGAGAGATTCTAGATTAGTCTTGTGCCCTTGTCAATAGTTATTTTATCAAGAAAAGCACTAGGTTTTAATCCACTCACATTTTTGGCAGCTGTCAGGCCAGCTGCAGTTTTTACTTTTCCCACAGAGGAGTTGTCCCAAGATGAAAAGGAGGAGGTGTTTCTCGTAGCCTGGTCAATATTTGTCTTGATTGTGAAAATGCCAAGTTTGAATCAAGCAAAACCTCTGCCAAAGAGCCCGGGGATTGTAATATTGAGTGACCCTTTACCTCAAGGCTGTGACAGAGAAGTATCTGACTGGCTCTGCTTATCAGCCCAAACTGAAATGTGCTCACCAGGGCAGAATGATGTGGCACCAAGGTGACCAAAGCGTGGGCTATCTTTGGTGCCTGTCCTTGGGAGCTCTGGCCAGGGCATTATCTATCTTTTTTTCACTCCTGTCACCCTGAAGGGTAACATTCAGGGCTGTCAGCACTGACTGCAGATCAGAGCTACTCTGCCATGTCACAGGAAACTTATGGCCTTGCCTCTGCTGCTGCAGCTGCCCGTGCCCGAACTGCCACCCTGGGTGACCAGGGCTCCCTGCTCCTGCCCTCTGCACAGGTCAGGCCAGAAGGACCCAAAAGGTCCATCCAGCCTTGTCCCCACCCTCAGCAGTGGCCCTGGACAGTGGCCCACAGGAGAGAACAGAACAAGTATCTGATGCTTGTCTTTTGTCTTCCTTGCTCCAGGTATTTGCAGCTGAGCCAACTGGCTGAAGTCTGATGAGGTTTGCTCTCTTTGCTGGTTCCTTCCATCTATTTCCATTTGGTTTCCAGTAATTTCACACGTGGCCTCTAGTGCTTGTACTAAAGGGAGATTACCCAACTGATCCCTCTCCACAGCACTGTATTTATACATTTCTACTACATTTCTCTCAGTCCTCTGTCTTACTCCCAATACAGAAATCGTTCCGCACCCTATATCAACATGTTTTACCTTCTCCAGATGCTCATCTCATATACTGAGAGAAGAAAAACAGCAATTCAGCAATCTAAGCACAGATGAACCTTAGGTTTATGCATCAGTCTTCTGGCTTGGCCTCCATCCTTTCCTAGCACGTAATTTGCTTCACCAGCAGTTAGCACTGAGCTGACAATTCCACAGGACTTTTTATCTTGACCTTAGATTCAAGTTCAGGCTTGCCCCTACTGTGACTGAGCTTCCTTGCCTGGACCTGTGCCAGAGCATGAGAAAACACATAGGAATTGTGCAAAAGTGTGAGGTAATAGGACAGTACAGAAGCATTGCACAGTTTTTTCTTCAAACCAATGCAGTCAACCACATGCCTGATAAAAAGCAAAGTGGCAAACCTTGGAGACTTTCTGGATACTCCTTGTTCACAATGAAACCTCAACAAAATAACTGAAGGGCATTCGTGTGGGGAAAAAGCACATTCTCACCTGGTACTTCAGGAGGGAGGTGGCCTTAGGTAAACAGAGTAGAGAAGCTCAAAGAGCTCTTATTGCACTCCATCCCCTGGCCTGATCTTGATCTGCTTTTATCCTCTCACCTAAATAAAGCATTCATTGGGTGGTTATGCAAAGCCTCCTCTAGGTTTGCCTCAGAGCAGCTGTTATTCACAGACATCTGAAAGAGACAAAGTGCAGGCACCACCAGTGATGTAATGAACCCTTCCCTCACCTGGAATGGACACAGTGCATGTAAAGCAGCACAAAGGTAATGCCCAGGACTTCCAGAAGACTCCCCATGCTTATTGTACCTGGGAAACATAGACAAGACTCGTGGGCCTGGGAGAGCAAGGCTTCTCTGTCTGCCACCCACACTGCAGTGCTAACCCCTCTTGATGCTCTCCCACTGTATACCCGACACCTCATTCAGCTCATCAGTTCAGCCTGTGAATAAAAATATCAACCATGAGGTCAATTATTATGCTAGTCATTGGCCTTGAGACGGAATGAGAAAAAAGTAACTTTAGAAAATAATTTTAGTTGCACGTATTTATAGAATTATGCAAGCTGGCCATATATACCTCCATTCTTTTCCTGAACTTTTACACCTTTGAATGTGTTATTAGTACAAGCTATTACAACAGAACACAATTCTAGAAAATGTCTTTTTTTTTTATTTGTTTGTTTCTCATAAAGCCTTGCTAGAGGACTCTGAGTGCCACTCAGCTTTGCAGCGCTTCCATATTTTGCAAATGACGTGCATTCAGTATAAAGCCTTGATGGCTTTCTCCTTGTTCTGACATTTGGGAAAGCGTAAACAAACTTGCCCAGCTGTCACCATACTGCTGTTAGTCTTGGAACACAATAAAAGCTGGAGTGTCATTACTGAGCTGCATCCTGAGAGCGCACTCAGCTTGCACCATTCACCTAAATACACAAAAGTATGGCAA
>VWZN01014449.1:1026573-1077351 GCA_013396955.1 Regulus satrapa | reverse complement strand
AAAAAAAAAAAAATCCAATCAAATAACCAAGTGGCACACAAATGAGCATGTAATAGCAGAGTTCCTCTTACAAAACGAGAATTAGATAATATAGGGAACAGCTCTAATCTTAACAGGGTGTTAATCTGTCCCATCTGACTCACATCTAGGTGTGACTGGTTATCAAACAAATACTTTTATCCTTTAAAGATACAGAAACTGTTCCGAGATTAAATGTCTGCTTGTTAATTGCCATAACAGAGACAAGAAGTGAACCCATATCTGCTGGCTTGTGCTTCAGCCACAGGGCTGCTCTTAGGACAAAAATTATCTGGATTTCTTGGTGTGCCACAGGCGACCAACCTGTGACACCTTTCTGTGCCTGATCACAAGAACTGAGCCTCTCACTAAAGAGTGCTAACCTTTGTAATTCAATAGGCTAAATGATTTAGAGTAGTTATTTACAATACAGATTCGTTTTTAGTTATAGCACACGATCCCCCAGGAATGAATTCACATTTGCAAGCTCTCAGCGGGTTCGTTTTGGGCCGAGACATCTGTCAGTCCCCTCAGCCCTGCGGCACCCTGGAGCACACCCAAGCTCTGTTCAGGCATGTTCTGTAAACGAGCATCTCTTCTGCTGCAGTGGCTAAACCCTCCAGCATCACTAGGCTAGAGTGCACCTCAGAGCACTCAGTCCTTCTTGCCAAAACCCCCAACAACCCCTGTGCCTCCATGGGCAGCCTGTGATACTCCTGCATCTTTATATCCACATTGTTTCTCAGTTTCACATCTCTCCAAGATGTTGCAATTTCCTACAGAATCGCAGTTTCTACAGAAAATTTGCATATTTTCCAATATACAAGCATTTACTTCCTAGTATATATGTGAATAGCTAAAACTAGTAGTCTGTTTCAGCATAATTTGTGGACTTTGTGTTAAAACTCTTTGTATGCTGCATTTATTCTGGAGGCATTCTTGTCTCACGGTTCTGATCTTATCTTCAGCCACTGCTGAGAAATTACTTCCATGAACTTTGGAAGGTCAACTTGTTAAACATCTATCCATTTTCTCCTACTCTTTCTAATCATCTAGAAATAATAATTAACTTAATTTTCTGAGATGGAGATGACTATTTTACTACCCAGTTCATGTTATGTGTTTCAAATGACTCATATAAGGCAACTATGCTGCCTCCAAGGGTTTCTCCCTACAAAAATTCCTCACTGAAACTTGCCAAATGATTTTTTTTTTCTTGTTCCTTATTTCTTCATCCAAGAGGCAACATTCTTTTCTAAAACTTGCAAAAGATGGCTTCATGCCATGGTACAGGTATAAGCTCGTCAAAAGTAACATGGCACAAAGCAGAGCACTTGTATTTGGGACTCTGCTGGGAAATGAAACAACTGACTCAGGCAAAACCCCATGTCAAACCTTTCCTGCCTGATATCAACTCCAGTTTTCTATAGATTCTGCCAAAGTCTTTGGAAATCAGTTGCCCAATACCTTTTTGGGAATAATACTGGCACATTCACCAGTGCAGAGCAGATATTTCAGCAACTTGCTGAAGGAGTGTTTGGTGCCTCACGAGAATGTGCCTGCACAGGAAGGCAGTTTCACTGGGTACAGCTGGCAGAGGGAGAAAAAGAGCCTGAGGGGAAACAAACCCATCTCTCCAGCTGATTAGGTGCAATAACTGCTAGGAGGAAACTTGCTGGTTTCAGCAGCAACCAGCTTCCACCAGCAGACAGAGGTGCCATCCAGCATATCCTGTTCCACAGGACACTGCTCACCACAGAGTCACTCTACAACTGGGGAATACAGATGATGGTGGTTTGCGTTTGAATGACACCACTCCACATCTCCAGAGATTACTTTACTGGGGAAATCACCTGCTGGGGGACCAGCAGGTCCCACCTCCCTCTAACTTGTATAAAACCTTGCTGGTTTATGTAACCTTATGAACATGAGGCTGTTTTGAAAGAACTCCAAAACATACAAGTGTCTGAGCAATACATGAAAACAAGCCTGAATTTCAACTTGATAGAATTTCGTTAGCACAATCCAGTATCAGGCATCACAAAGGAGTTCATTCTGGCTGAGTATCAGTGATGGATGAAAGGGAATTTGTTAGCTGAGATACCATATGATAGTTGGCAGAATTGCATACCAGCTTACCCAGTTAGTTCCTTACATTTGTCACCAAACCCAGGATCATTTTCTTACAGGTTTCATTCACTGTTGAGCAAGGCAGTCAGTCTTTAAGGGATAAAACAATAAAGGTTTTCAGCTTGTAAATACAGCTCATACATGTTAATTACTCACTTCAATCTCCTCATCTGAAACACTAACAAGAGGGAGGCTGTTGGTGGGTAAGGTGTCTCTCAACATCACCAAAACCTTACTTTTGGAACGTCTTGTGGTTTTTGCTTTTAGAATGTGTCTGAGCCAAATCCCACCACACTAAACAGAAAGGCTTGCTGAAGCAAAGGTAAACATTCCAATTAGCTTCAAGGGCACTTGGATTAGCCTTCCTGTATAACTCATAGGACATGATGCTTTTGTAACATAGGAAAAGGTACAATGTTTTTCCATATACCAAGGCAGTAATCTCACTGTTTTAGGCAGAAACCTGGTAAAGCAAAGATTAAGCAAACTAGGATCAGATTGCTGCTTTTATGGTAGGACTTCAAATTTTCCTAAAAAGCATACTTGAGTTTCTAAGCATTGAAAAAACAAATTAATATTAAAAATGGGTATAAGGCTTTACTAGAGCTTTAAACTAGATTAACTTCTCTCCATCCTACATCTATCAAAGTAGTGCCCAGAAACTTTATAAGCCCATGGGCAGAGGTAAAACACAGTGACACTAACCAGTTAAAAAAGTACAACCTACACCACCGTGGGCTGCCAGTCCCTCTCCATTTCTTATGGATGTACTCCCAGCCTGTCCTGAAATAACCTCTTCAGATTCTTCTCAGAAACCAAAAGAACTAAAGCAAGGTGCACAACAGCTCACACAGTAAACACACAGCCCTACATGATGCAACAGTATTAAATGTTTGTGCAAAACACTGAGTTAGTAAACAAAAGCAAATAGATTATAGAAACCTCAGCGTGCTTGCAGCTGTATTTATGGTAGCAGCTTCTTTAAGTTATAGCTGCAAGTCTTTTCTTCCTCTGGCTCACAGCAGCAGCCTGTGCAAATAATTCAGAGTTGATCTGAACAGTCTGCTTCAGTCCACCACACGCTGCGTCCATTTATGTGCAAACACACATTCAGAGATCCCTTTCTTGCTTTCAAAACATCTTTAGCTGCTCTTTAAATTCCCTAACTGCTGCTGAGAGCAGCACAGATGGACTCTAATTTCTCCACCCTAGCATCTGCACATTTTTAGCCCCTTACAAAAGAAGGGCAGGCAACTTCTGACATGCTAGTTTGAGACTGGCAGGTACATTTTTAACCTTTCAGCTCCAGGGCTCTATTCATGCTGACAAAACTGGGAAGCTGCCTTCACCCATGCTGATAAGACCATACTGATCAGTTGTGTTCTGTCTGGCTTCTTCCTCCCTGACTCATTAATGTCTGCCAGCAAGCTCCATTTACCTTTACCTTCTAACTGCCTCATGTAGGGTGTTTTATTAGGTTAAAAGAAAAAAAGGAAAAAAAAAAAAGGTATGCAAAAAGGCCTGGAAAAAAACAGAGTAAGGCAACTCGGATAAGAAGCTCAGCTGCAAGTAGTGCTGAACTCAATAAAGACCACAGTATTTACAGTTTTGCAATCACATTCCCCTCAATTCCAACTTCAGTTTCACTACATAGTCAAAGAATGGGTCTGGCATTGAGTTTTCCAACAGTGAACAGCACTAGAGCAGAAACCTGGCCACCTGGTCAGCCCAGGACCATGGTCTCCTCCTGACCTGTGTGTGCATCCTCAGTGAGAGCAGCACTAAGTAATGAGAGGGATAAAAAGGCTTTTGTCCTTGTCAGGGTTTTGCTCAGTTAAACAGCTCATTATAACTCCCTGAGTGTTTTCTACCCACTGTCCAGCGCTCAAACACTACCACAGTCACAGTTCAGCAGCAGAAGGAGCTTTGCTTCTGTCTGTCCTGTCCTCCAGAGCACTTTTCAGCTATGCCTAGATATTAAAAGTGTTAATTTGAACTCTGAATGGGATTTTAAAAGCAATGGGCAGAAAGATTGAGAAGTCTTTGTCTTGACAAAATCGCTCTAGCATAAAGAGTTACTTCCTGATCTCTTTCCACAACCAGTAGAAAGATGTAACAGAAAGAAGAGACGCCTATTGAATCTGTGTGAAAGGAAGAGTTTACATTGTTAGTTAACAAAAACATTATCTGACAGATAAAAACAACCTATTATTTCCAGACTTGAATGACATTTTATACGTCAGTTGAATCCCCTGAATTTCCTGTCCTCTGACTGCTGTTCTATTGCATGGGCAGGGAATACTTTTCAAAGCATATTTGCACAGCACTGAGAAAAACGAGATCACAACCCCTTTTACAGCTTCAAGAGCTAGCACAAACAATTTAAACAGATCTTTTTCTACAGACATATAATGAAGAACATCTGATTTTTTTTTTTAACCACATAATTAGAGGCCTTTTTCAAAAATTACTCATACCTCTCGATGAGTAATGTAAAAATCTCAGCATTTGGTATATTAACACCACAAAAGAAACAGAGCATATTCCAGAATTATATATTCATGGTTTATTGAGGGCTTCTAAAGTTATATACAGTTATATTAGTATTGCATCAATAAGATACATTACCCTCCATAAAAATACTGCCTCTCTTCCAGTTGTATTTCACTGTCATCCCTCTAAACCAAGCACAGTCCTTGTGAACTCCAGCTGACACACTCAGAAGACTGATAAGTGTGTTGAGTGGCCTGCAGCCATACCTCCTGAAGCTTTCAACTCATACAGCTTCACAACAGGACTGACCAAGCCTTGCCTAGATGAAATTTCCAAGGAAGACAGCATCAGAAGCATAGGAGCCGAGCAGGATGAGCTTACACAGTGCAACTGCCCTCAGAGGGTCGGTCCCTGGGATGCAGACATCCTTCCTCATTCCAGACTCTAAGACACTGAAATATCAAAGGCAGCACACTACAAATTGAGCAGTACAATGCATCTGGTTTTAAGTAGTGAAGAGATTCCCTGTGGATCCTTGAAGGGGAAGGTCATCTTGTGGAAGGTCAGTCTGAGCTACTGGGAGACATTGGCAAGCGAAAGAACAGAAGGAATTTTAAGTCCTGTTGCAAGATAAACTCAGATCTAGTATCATGGTCCAATTCAGGTTTCATCATTGCAGCCTGTGGAATTAGTCAAATTAGTTCAACAAGATGCTGGCTCTCACTCCAGTGTTGTTTGCATTATAGACACATAAATACTGTGAAGAGTTTACTGAGCCCAGCCTTATCAGAAACCATTCCACTGCAGCCAAAAGAGCTAACCCCCCCAAACCATACATGCTGTGACAAGAGAATTCTACACTGCTGTGGGATACTTTCTGCATGAGAGGTACTATGTAGGAGAATTTGCATTTGAAATAATAGAAATAATATAGCATCAGCTACAGCAGGCAGAACAAGTCTTGTGCCCACACGACACCACGATGTTCCCAAGACAGCACCATTGCAGGACCTGGCTCCGTAACTATGGCATGAGTAATATGCTCAACTCCAGTCCATGCAGCATAAGTACAAGCAGGAAAAACTACTAAATTGACAATTTTAAAAATACAGAGACAACAGTAATGTTCCAGAATTTCTTTTTTTTTACCACATCTGCTCTTCTGTACTGCAGGACAAACACTTTGTAACATTCCAGTCCAATATCAGGTGTTCATTTCTAGGTGATATCCCTGATGTTTATGCACAGTAGTAATGCTGTTATGATTCCCAAATATAAATATACACACACCACTCCAAAGATAATTAACTAGTTCACCTCAGACATTAAGGCAATACTAGAAAGATCAGCATATTTTACACGAAAGCATCTTTGTATTATCTCACATTTCACTTCTCAACTACCAGAATTCCTTTGCTTTTTGTCATTACTAAGTGCATAAAGACATTGTTAAAGATGTGATTTCAAGTCACCTAACTGGGAAAATCCTTAGCTAGTTTCAGAGCTTACACATTAGCAGATGTTATGGATTCCAGTATAATCAGTACTTTGAGAATCCCTGAATAAATTGTTTTTAAACATAGCCTAAAAGCAAACTCGAGTGTTGTCATAAGGCATTCTCAGTCAAAAACACTGGCAAGACTTTCAACTTGCCAACACTTTACACTTCCAAGTTTTTGGCAGAATGATAAAATTTAAAAATCCAAACTTTGTTCACAACAGCTGCCTAACATTGCTTTGAAGATTAATTGGAGTGTTCACATAGAAAAGAAGGGTTTGTCCCACCAAGGTTAATAGTACTAGACTTAGTGCAACTGACAGCTAGATGTTATTGCAGCTCTAATACTGCTATCTAAGGCTTGATTTCAGCTCCTGTGATCTGGAATAAAAACTTATTTATAGAGAAGATCACTCAGCGAAGATTCAGATCCAATTACACTGTCACAGATTATGTCACTACTATACAATTCCAGATGAGTTTCAAGAGCTATTTGACCTATATTTGATCTTGTACTATAATATTATTTAAAAACCCCATTAAGGTAATTTGCTTTTAATTAATGTTCATATTTAAAAATCAAGTCAGCATTGCAGTTACAATGGAGAAGCCTTGGCACTGAGAAGTAACAACTCCTTGTGCTCCTGCAGTGAATTCAGTCTCATTTCACATGTCCATACCCACTGTGAACAACCTTAAAATCTCAATCCAGAAATAATTTCTATAAACTGTGTTCCACTGTAACCCACAAAGCCATGCTGAAATTAGGAAAAGGATTCTCAGAACACAATTTAATAACGCAAACTATCAGTAACTATCAGAAAAAGCAAAAACATTCTCTTTGTTCACCTTTCCTGTCAGTGGTTTTGCATCCAACCCACTCTCTGCCTTCAGTTGTATCAACACACTGTTTCTTGTGACAGTCAATTAGAATCAGGAGCAAGCACCTTTTTAAAAAGAAACCTTTTTTCCATCTTCTCTAAGGCATTGAACAGCAATTAACTTTGTTCCGTGGCTCCAGTGACAATATTAGTCATCATAGCACAAGCTGCGGTTTTACTTTGCTTTCTATCTCACAATTAATACTTCATTGACTCCAGCCTGAGTAAAATATCAAGGGTGTTCATGAAAATCACTGGTTAGTTGTTAAGATGGTCACGAAACTTTGCCTGAAGGCACCTCTGAGCAGGTCAAGGCAGGACAGGCAGGGCCATCTGAGAGCCCAGATCATGAGGAAGGCTCATGGTAACGGGGTCAGAATTCAGGGTGTAGCTCAGCTCCAGGGAGCATAACCAAGGGCAGTGACTGATGAACAGGACCACAGTGGCAAGGTCAGGGTGGAAAAAAAAAATCACTGCCCAGGTCAGGAGCAGCAAGCAGCAGTGACAGGCACAGAAAATAGCACATCCACAGCTCAGGCAGGGAGCAGAGGCTCAAGACAGCTTAAATCAGTTCCCATGGAGAGCCCAGGTGAGGCTGTCCAGGA
Source organism: Regulus satrapa (assembly GCA_013396955.1). Classification (NCBI taxonomy): domain Eukaryota; kingdom Metazoa; phylum Chordata; class Aves; order Passeriformes; family Regulidae; genus Regulus; species Regulus satrapa. Next base: position 1,069,726 of record VWZN01014449.1, on the reverse strand, counting down.
CTATTAAAGCCTGCTCTCAGGTCTTCACAGTTATAAAAGTAAACCCCATCAAGACTCCTGTCAGTCTATCTAGGAAAGCAAAGAAATAATTCACTTTAGTAAGACCACCCTAATACCCTAAACTTATTTTTCCATACCAAAAATAAGCACATTCAGGAGAATGTGACTAACTTTTCCTCATTTTACTGTGTGCTGTATGGATAAACAGATTATTTCCATTTCCTGGTTATTAATGTACTGCCTAAGCTTTTGGGTTTATGAACGCACACACATCTATACATATATGCATTTGGAAAGACTGGCATCTAACTCAGGCTCTCAGGCCCTAACTGAAGGGCCAATAAAATCAGCAAAAATTCATTTATTCACTTCAGTCTGAGTCATGTGTCAGAACTCTAAATGAAGCTAAAAGGAAGAAGGAAAGAAAGGGAAGACATGTTGCACAAGATTATCTTCAGTAACAGTCCCTAAATATTTTGATAAATAAAATGTTTGGGGTTTAGCAGTGTGGAATTGTGTATTGATTGCTGTCCCTTGAAAGCAGCACAGACAACATGGTTTTCAGGAGCAACAGAAGATCTTGAAGGAATAATTGTGGCAGAGACTAGAGCATGCTGGAGGTGGATTCAGGAGCAACTTAGGATTTTTAATATTTATTTCAGCTCTAATAGATTTAACTGTCTCCGGAAGAATTCTAGATCAAATGGAAAAATTTGGTTATAACAATGTGCATAAAGATCAGTTTATCCCATGTAAGTCAAACATAAAGTCAGTTTTCTTCTGCATGAACTAAGATCTCTAGTGAGTCCTTTCTGCTGTCCTGCCAATGTTCTGAACAATGTAATAACTGCAATTTTCGGTTTAAAATTTTGGAAGATAAACTTGACACTGAAGTTCTGAATTCTGGATTCTGGGACAGGTAAGACAGGTCTTTTTAGTCACTTAAATTATTAAAGTACTTACATTTCTTAAAGTCACTTTGTAGACAACAGGCAAACCAATATTAATGCTGTCCAGAGAAACTTAAATAAATCTGCCCATAGATGGATTTTGTTATTAGTGCTTATAATATATAGCTCATGACAGGAATTTGGCATTTAAATATAAAAATGATCTCACATGCCAGTGCAAGCTTTTTCCATCTAGTATGATATGCACAGGATACCACAAAGACTTAAGTATATGCTGGTTTCAAAGTAAAACACCACAAACTTCAGTAGGAATGAAAAGGTCAGTTCTGCTCTAGATATCACCAGTGATAATCTGGAATAGTTGGTGTGCTTAGTGCAGAACAAAGAATAATGAAACAGTCTCCCAAACTTCACCTTAAGAACTTCCATTCTATAATTTCTTATGGTTTCTTAACATTGCTTTCAGATCCTGTCCAGTCTACTCAGAAGACATGAGATAAATCAGTGATTTATTCCCACTTTCAAGAACAAAGCCATATGCTGTTTTTACACAATAAAAATGCAGAAAATAAAGTATAGTCCACGGAGAAGGGAAACTGAGAATAGTGACACTGGCAATGACTGAAAGAATTAGCATTGCTCATTCCAGAGAGGAGGGGGCTGAGGCATGATAATGAGTGTTAAAACATTAAAGGCTGTTGCAGAACTCTGTGGAGACTAAATAGGACAATTCTGTAAAATCACAGCCTCTTGATTTGGCTCTTTATTCTGCACTTTACTTTATTCTGCACTTTGCACTTTACTGAAGCAGACACAGGTTGGGAACTGACAGAAAAAAAGTAAGACTAAGCCAGCGTAGCAGGCTGGGAAGACTTTAAAAGAACCACACTTCCATAAACCCTTTTGGATTGCCCAGCCTACTTTTATCAGGGAAAAGGATGAAAATATCTCAATCTAAAAATTCAGTTGGTGAAGACTTAGCTATTCTCTTTGTCCTGCAGCAAGAATGAGGGAGAACCCAGAGACAAGTCTAAACCCAAAGGGAACTCTTTGACATGCAGCAAAGTGACCTTCACAGAGGCTTAAATAAAATTACTTGCAAAAGGTGGGAAAAAGTTGAGCCCTACTTTTACAGTAGAGGTGGCTGAACGTTGGAGTAGGCTTTGTAGGCTATTCCTGCATATATTTAAAGCTAACTGCTCATGGGCCTGTGTAACCTGCTCTAGCTGACCCTGCTTTAAGCAGGGGGTTGGACTAGATGGTCTCTAGAGGGCCCTTACAACCTCAACTATTCTGTTCAGCCACACTGAATTTCACATGTGGTTAAATTATTCACAAGTATAACTTTTAGCTAAGGCTCTATTCTGAACAGGAGACAGAAATTAAAAGGTGGCCTTCTTAGTCCTCAGCAGGTGATGGTGGATAATTTTGTATATGAATCATAAGAAAAAATAGAGCAGAACAGCATTTGGGCCTCCCACATACAAAAAACTGGAGAAAAGGATTTGGAAGAGCTACTAAAGATACACCAAGGGAAATGATCAGAAGGAAGGTGAACAAGCAGGAAAACACCACAGGCAAGGGAGCAGGAGGTTTTAAAACCATTTCATTATGGTCAGGGATCACGAGGATGAAGTACCACTCTTGACTGAGTGCTGATTGTAGCCTTTGGCAAGAACAATTATTGACTCAGGAAATATCTCACATTTTTTGCTTTACTTAGGAGCTAACTGAAATATTAAAGCAATGTTTTGGTTTGTTTGTTTGTTTTCATATCACTAATCATCTTTTACAGCTCAAGTGTTTCCTGCACACAGAAGTTTCTGGGTAAGGTTTCAGAAAGCACGCGAGTCCCTTGGATGCTTTGAGAAAAGCTCATCTGTGCTGCTTTGCAGCATCAGTGCTGCAGACAGCTGAACACTTCAGACATTCATCTGCTCCAGACATTCCTGGCTAACTGGAAGTGTGATTGCAGCACAGCTCTAGTGCAGCTCGCTTGAATCACCAACACGTTTTTGCACTTATTCCCATTCTTGATTAAAACTCTTATTCTGCTCTCCAGCCTCTGCTGCTGATGGTTTGCTTTCTTTCACAGCTGAAGGACAGACATGTAAAGGTCTCCACAACCCTTGCCTGATAGCATCAGGTGGGAATTTAACCAAGGTGCTTAATTTTGAAATAATTAGGAACAGAACAGACTATAATGGAACAGTGTAAAGGACTTTTAAGGCCAGGGACAAGTGCCAAAATCACTCTGGAACAGTGCTTATGTTATGATTTCCTGGGACATTTTGGTTTTATTTATTAACTGTAGGAATTTTTATCTCATGCCAACACTTATGCATGATCATAGTATACAAAAATCTACTTTCTAAAATCTGGTGAAGTTCCAGGAAGGAGTTATACAAGCTCCACATATAAACTGATGATGGAATCCATATTCAACTCTGCTTTAACAACGTTCAACTAGAACTGAATCCAGCAAGATCCTTAATGACTGCAGATTTATCCTCTGTATTCACAACAAAACTGCCACTGGTATGGGCAGATCCACATTTGTTAGAGATTTATGTTTATGCTTTTCTCTGTGCTGATATCTCATTTGATCAATAACTTGGACTAGTTTTTCAGAGAGCCTGAGGGCTCACAGTCCAACCAAGCAGAGCTGTAAACTTAACTCGAAGAGAAAATCTGTGACTCCTATTGAAGGGCTAAGGATTCAATAATCCAGAACTTCCTGTTGGGAAATATGGCCCAAAGATATGATTCTATTAACCAGTAGCTAAGCAGAATCAGTGAGATGAAGGAAGTCTTGCTTGGAGAACTGAGCATGGGATGCAGAAAGGCCGACAGTGGATTTGATTGTGCCTCTCTTGAGAGCTCAACTCTTGATCTCACAATGCACCTCCTGAATTCTCCAACCCTCCTCGGTGAGATGAGGGACACACTTAAATAACCTCCCAGACTGGAGCCAGAATGTACAGACCTGTGTAATGAAGCCCAGAAACTTACTTTAATACTAACCTGGTTCAGCAGTGATTGGAAATAATCTCTGTGCAATTAGTGTTCAGAGATGGTTTGGATGCTGCTGCTGCCAGCTCTTGGTCAGAGGAGGAACCTTTCAATCCATACAACCCCTTTCACTTCAGTGAGACTTTGAGACTTAGGTTTGCCACAGCCCAAATTCTGGAGGTAAATATTTTTTGCATTCTCTCTGAAAACAAAGGAGATTAACAAAATTCTTTTTCGTCCTACCTGTACTGTGTTCTTACAGGATTATGCTTTGGAACAGAGAGATCTGCTTAATTATTGTTCCTTTTAATGGAAAAAATGGCCATTCATTCAATTCCTCTGTAGAGGAAGTTCATCACATTTCCAAATATCTTCTAAATCCATTATTAAATTGATAAATAAGCCCTGACAACAGTAAAAAGTGCAACAGGCTCACTCTTTATAGGATTGTCTACAAATATTTATTTACATACTTGAATTTAAAGTTACAAATAATTCTTTCGGCTTAAATGAGGAAAATGAGAGTACTGGCATAATACCACATTCTTTATCTTTCTTCCAGGTTCTTCAGTCTTTGCAGGGTAAAACATCAGGTGGATTTAATTTACATCAAGACAAGCATCCTGAAAAAAATGTTCAAGTGCCTGATGCTATTGAATTGACATCAGATCTGACACCACAGCTTAACACTCTTCTATCCTACCTCAGTTCTGAATGCTGCTGAAATGTTGCAGGGATCTAAAAGATAATCAGTGAATAAGTATACTTCAATAACTATTATTAAGTTACAATTCATAAGGAGTAAATGAACTGCAGATTTATGGCACATGAGCTGTTTTTTATTTATATGCTATTTGACAGTGTGCACATTGAGAAAAGGATCACAGAATGGTTTGGGTTGGAAAGGACCTTAAAGACCACCTAGTTAAAATCCCCCCTTCCACCAGACCAGGTTGCTCAGAGCCCCATCCAACTCAGCCTTGAACCCTTCTAGGGATGGGGTGTTTTCACATTATTTATAATAATATTTATAATATTTACCACATTCATAATTCTTTTAATTTGAAAGGGAAAAAATGGATTTCATTGAAATCCAAATATTTCTTGCAGACTAGAAATCCTTTTGATCAGGCCTATCAGGCACAGGGTAGAATTTATTTAAGTAATGCAGCAGTGACCTCTGCTGCACAGCTGATGCAATTTCATACCTAAATTAAACCCACTGTTAGTACTCTTTGAGATAAGTTAAAACTCTAAGTTTTTTCAAAACCAAGCACACTTGTTGAGAACACTCATACCAGCATACAAATTAAGAACTTTCCTCTTTTTCCTAATAAAGAGGAGGGTTTCAAACGCCAGACAATTATTTTTGAAGCTATTGGCATGAAGATACCACAACTTACTTTGAATGTTTTCACTGGTTATAGAGGATAGCATTAACATTAAATGAACCCTGAAATTTTTTAGTTTTTTATTTTACTGGGAAGGAACCTGAGGCACAAGCCACTGGGTGCTGTGGCGACAGTCGCACACAAAACCTATGGCAGAGGCATCAGTTTTGGGGGACATGATTTCAAACCCCATTCTTTAAGCACAGGATGACACTTTCCCTTTCCTGTGCCAGCTCAGAAGAATATCAACCAACTGCAGAAAGCAGAACGCCTGTACATCATGCTCCACACCATCCATGTGGCAAGAAGAAGCAATACAACCTGGAAAAACAGGATGCTTGCTTCCAGCTTGGGACTCTACCTGATCATGTGAGAATACAAATGTCCTAAAGCAGCTCCACGAAGCCCTGAGCAACCACAAATTCTGCTAAGTCAGCAGAGGCAACATGCAAAATGTTCTTTCCCATGACTAAATCTTCTCTTTCCACTCAGTCCTGCAAGGGACCATATGTTTCATGATGGGGAATTGGAGTCTGGCCCCTGCTCAAAGCCTCAGAGCTGGCACGGGGCAGAGCTGGGTGATCTCACACTGACCCTGTGTGGTGAAACCAGGCTGCAGCAAGCAGCCAACTCTCACTCAAACCCTCCAGCTGCAAGCAACAAAACGAAGCAGAATCCTACCATCAATCACACAGTGTTAAAATGGTGTGTCTCTATTCCACAATGTGTTTAGCCTCAGGCATTTGCTCATTACTGTGTTCTTACTTTTTCCAGAGAAGTCCTGCTTTCCTTTCTCATGGAAGAGTTTAACCCCCCTAAACAAGCTATTTCTTCTTCTCTTTTTGATAAATGAAACCTAACATTCCCCAGTGTCTCCTTGTGAAGTGTTTTTGCTGAACCTGAATGTTTCTGGCAAACCATTCTTTGCTTTATTCGGATTTTTTTTATATTTCTTTCAGAGATGTGCTGAAGTTGGGTATGAACTCCCACCTTGCTGGTGCTCTCTACAGAGACATCACCACCCTGTTTCTGTCTCCACTGCCTTCATTTCAGTTTTGAAGGTACTGACTTCCAGGATAAGTCTTATTGTCCAGGCAAGCTCACTTTTTTTTTTTTTCTCTCTACATTATGGAGTAGCTTCAGCCCTACATTTATGACAAATGCCTTTTGCCAGAATGAGCCCAGCAAGCAAACAACCCAGTTCTCTTCTGCATTGCTTTTTAATATTTCACCACTTTTTTGCATCAGTCACAAAATTTTATCAGCTTTCACATTCACTCTTGAATTAGAGGGCAGGGATATTAAGTCTCCTATAAAGCACTGTGCAGCCCTGCTAGTGACAAATCCAATAAGTGCCAGTTCTCCCCAACACCTGCTTCCTTAGGTTTTTCTGGAAACTAGCTCATCCTCTACTTCATACTTGCCTAATGTTTAAAAAGAGCTTTACTTTTAATAGTAAAACTAAAAAAGTAACTCTTTACTTTTGTAAAACGTTTTATTTGAAATGCCATGGCACAGTAAAACTTTTAACTGTGTTTATCTATACAGCTACTGTTTGAATATATATTCTGATTGCTTCTCAGCTGAATCCTTTTCTCACTTTCTTATGACTTTTTAAAAAATTGACATCAACCAAATTCCTTTTTAGTCACATTTTCTCTCTGAATCCTGGCAGTCAGGATTCACCTTTTGTAAATCCTGGTACCAACACTCCTCTGCTTTCACAAAATTCTGGAATTTTTACAAAACATTTAATGCTTTGCAACATATTTCATGGTTGAGCCAAATAATAATCTGGATTTATACGTTTAGAGTGCTTTATACTTCTGTCATACTGGCACTGCATTTGCAACATTCCTTGGGGCTAAGTGTAAAAATAACCCAGAAATCTGGGATATATATATTATTTTAAGAATACCAAGAATATACTCTGTACCAGTGAGTATATTCCCTTAGCATTCCCTGAATGCTGTCCTCTCAGTGAGTTTCAAATGTGCCTGCTAAGCTTGCTAGAGCCATGGTCTCCTTCATGCCTGGTGTCAGCGTGGTGTTCTAGCAGCAACAGTGATACCATCCCTCTTCCAGGAGTAATAGGTTAATTGGTGGCTTTTCAGCTTATATCTTTCCTCTAGGAACTCAGTAAATAGCTGCTTGACTTTTCAAAACAACAACAAAAATTCCTAAATCTTAGACAACAAATGCATTATCACCAGTACTCTAAGATTTGGCAACATGAAGTATCTGGAGATTCAAGAGCCCTTCAGCAGCTTTTTTGAGAACTTTTGGTTGCAAAGGATTCGTAGTCAAATGAAAAACATTACTTAAAGCTGGCATTGCTTCATAGTCTCTATGGCTACTGCAGGACAACCAGCAGCTCTTGTGGGCACAGGGGGATGATTTCCACCCTTGCACTGGGAAGGGCACCCCACTGGTGAGCTGTGTGTGCCACACAGGCAGAGGCTGTGTCTGGCAGAGCCTGGAGGGAGCACTGAAGCTGTTCTAACACCCAGAACAAGGGAGAGACACATCCTCCTTGTAATCCTTCATGCCCACGCTCATCCTGCACTTTGCAGTCCCTTGAGGCTCCTGCTGTTGTGCAGCCTTTGCCGAGACCCAGCACCCTCCCAGATGCCTGCTGGAGCCCTCTAATCCCTCTGCCTCCTATAGCCTTTAAAAAATTCTCTTCTGATCTCAGAAGTGATGATTTCTGCTCCCTTCCTTAATGACCAACTCTGCCGTGAGCTCAAAATCCAGTTCACATGGGCCTCCCTACTTAAATATCTGCTTAGATAATGTCAGAAAATACCATATTCTTGTTTACCATGTCACTCCCATTCCCCTACAAATCTCACCATTTTTATCATTACTGGCAGTGCCTTCCACTTCATGTAGCTCTGCGATTTCATCTTTAACCTACTTGTTCAGCACTGCTACAGTGACTCTCTGATCTCTGATCAGAACCTCTCGGTGCTAAGCACTGTAAATGCTGATCAGCCTCACTTCTGCTACAGTTCATAATCTTCCCAAGCAATGAGGTAAAACCAGGGATGAGAAAGCAAATCTGTGGAAAGCAGAGAGAACAATAGTGCCCAGAAAGGGAGACACTGTTCTCCACAGGAGAGCTGCTCCAGGGCCTAAAACAAACCAACAGTTTTCCAGCCTGTTTTTTAAAATTGCATGAGCCCTTATTTCCCTCCTTACATGTGCAACCCTGCTAAGTATCTTGAGAGTCAACCTGTAAGCAGAACTGGTAAAAAGGAAAAGCAATTATGTTCCCCTATGCTGAAAGGGAGAGCTTTCCCTCTAAAGTGAAACTAAAATTAGCTCTCATATGCTCAGAATGAAAGTGGACGTTTGCACATTAAGCTACAAAAATTCACCCAAAACCCCGCTTACGAAATAGCAGAAAAGAAATGCAACCACATTTTTCCCAGTCCTCAAAGGATGAGAGAGAAGCAGTAGTAATGTGGTTGCTGGAAAAAAAACCTAAATTATATCCACTTGCAAGGAAGTAAAATAATTTCATTTAACACCTTCTATTCTTGTGGAATACAGCATTGTGAACTCAGTGGCTTGAAAAATAAGCAAAGCTTTTAAATTCTCAAACTGACACATGTGACCTCATGAAGCTAACGCACTGTTGTCTTTCAGATCCAGCATCTACACTGATTTTTCAAAGTAGGCACAGTGTTTTCTCAAAGACAAAACAGAGCAGCAAATGTGATATAAAGTGTCTAAACCTTAGTATAGTATATATATTTTCATTTTATTCTACTGATCCTGTACAGGGAGTATTTAAGTTCTAGCACCACAGGTGGCCAGGAGGCACAGTGAGCCACTGTGTGCCTGCCCAGAAAGGCTCCTGAACAGGGGAATCCTTCAGTCCTTCTCCACCTGCCAAGCAGCACTGAAGGCTGAGGCCAGCTTTGGTAAACAGTCACATGAAGAGTTTTCTAGACACCATTCTTACATCAGACTGATCCTAGGCCTGGCTTTTGTGATTTACACACTGACCAGAACTACTGTCATGCGCAAGAACAAAAACTTCATCTCCTGGTTTCCAGGAGACTTAACTCATGCTTTGGGAAGAAGCTAGCTCATACAAAGCCTATTAGAAACTATTTAGAGAAACTTGTTTTCTCTGATATTTTCCTCATGGTTTTCTACCAGCTGATGAAGTTCCTCTAAATAAATCATAACTGTTTCCTCTAGAAGGAAATTACAAACATGAAACTTCCAATGCCTGTAAAATACTCCCTGTGCTAAAAGGAACAAAACTTAATCACTAGTGTGTCAAAATGTGTGCATTTTTAGGCTTATCACCAAAAAGAGATGGGAGAAGACAGAGCACTAAAATTAGAGGCTTTTTCAGAAGAGATAAGAGTAGCTTACCACTTCTGTAGCTTTGGGCAACAGCTGATGAGAACTGCAAGAAAGCAGCATTATGGTTTACAATGCTATTAAAATTATTCTTTACAAGATTAGTGTTAGACATTCAGAAACAGATCCTACCAAAGCCTACTGAACAATTACAGATTAAAAATTCATTACAGCCTAGTAAATCTATATTAAACCTTTTAATACAAACACAGCATTTTCAAAGAGCCTACCTTTAAGGAAAGATAAGCTGTGACTACTGGGACTTATCTTCTGTCAGGGCCCTGAGAGCACCAAGAATCCCCCACTGCTCTCATCAGCCCCATCTGGGACCTTCACCCACGTGCTCGGCCCACTGGCTCAGGAACTGCATTTAAGCTCAAACCCTCAGCTGTGTTTCTTCTCTAAGCTGCTTTGTTGGTGTGTCAGGACTTGCTATTCTTATCATCACCACTTCTGATAGCTTTATTCCCCTTTTATTTCACTGCAGAGAGAATCTACTGCACACTTTGAAAGCGTCAGGAACTGAGTTTTGACAGTTACAGTAGCATAGCAAAGTCAGCAGCTCCACTGCTAAGTAAGACCATGTATAGCCCATATCAAATAATTTTTGACCCTATTAGAGATATAGGACAGGAAAGTGAAGCAATTGTCTTCTGCGGGCAAGCAAGAAAAAGTGTGTGATGAAACCCATGAGCCTCTGACCCACATTTCCTCATAATGTCATGGAGCAGGGAAAAATATTTTAAAAGCTGTTAGATAAGCTTATTCTGGTTATCTGATGGAGCCATATGTAAGTACTCAAGCTGATGAGGTTAACAGGGCCAGTGGAGGTTTTTCTTAATTATTCAATGCTAAAAACAATGTTGAATAATTGAAAGTCTTTCATGTCACATCCTTTCTTAGAGAAACATTTCCATTATTTTGCAGAAAGTTGTTTTTTAAAAAACCCAAAGCATTCAATCTATGCTTATAGGACCACATCCAGCTGGGTTTTAAACACCTCTGAAGATGGAGAATTCCACCCCTCTGGGCAACCTGTTTAATTGTTCAGTCACCTTTATGGTGTTTTTCTATGTTTAAACAGTTTCCTGTACTTCAATTTCTTCTTACTGATTTTTGTGAATTTACTGGGAAACATCGCGTCTTGCTCGATCTTCGCTTCCTCCCATCAGGTGTTTACGTACATCAGAAAGATCCCTCTGAGCTGTATCATGAAGATAAGCAATCTTTATTCTCTCAGCCTCTCCTCCCATGTGAGATAATCCAATTATCTGATCAATTTCCTGACCCTTTGCTAGACTTACTCCATTGACCTCCTTGCACGGGGAAGCCCAGAGCAGGGGCTGCCTCTCCAGATGTGGTCTCACCACAGCTGACCAAGACCTCTCTGGACTTACTGGCAGCGTTTTTCCGAGCACAGCACTGTCATCATCTGCCACAAAGGCTCCATGCTGCCACGCTCAGCTCTTTACCTGCTGAGCACCCCAGAATTCTCCCCTGCAGAGCTGCCTTCCACCTGGTTGTTGCCGTGTTGTCTGGGGTTATTCCCACACCCTCTGGGCTGTGGCGCTGGACATTCCCCTCTGAGCTTCATGTGGCTCCCGTTTGTGCCTTCCTTCATCCTCCTGAGCTGCTTCTGAGGGGCAGCAGCACAACCACTGGACTGTTAATCCAGAGAGTCTCTAAGTCTGGTGTACCCCCTGTCAAATGTCTGCTGCCGTGTTTTGCTTTAAGAGGAAAACACGTCCTGGAGATGTGAAAATACATTTAATGCCAGTTGCTTCTCACAGTCACAACCCTGAGCCTACAGCTGGCACTTGTGTGAGCTGGGAAAACCACGGCTTTTCCCCAAGCCTGCCAGGTTATCAGCTTTTGCTCGAATTCTGGATGTTTCCTTTTCAATGTCTGCCGTAGAGCGTGTGTTTGGATACCTGCTCTCCTGTGCCACTGAAGCTGAGAGGAATGGAGTTCATGTCACCTGGGGACGCGGATAAGCCTCGGGCAGTTTTTTTGTCTCTCCTACAATCGGGGAATTCGCAACAAGTCATTTCTTTTTGTTGCCGCTTCCTGGAAAGAACACAATAGAACAAAGTCCACCCAGTAGAGGCTATTCTTACTCATGCCACGCTGCTATTTTCAGCTTTAAAATGCTACAGTCGAACAAGTACATCCAGTGATATTATTAGAACTGTTGACTTTTCAGTGAAGTTTGTTTACTTGTATTAAAATGGACTGATCACTGACAAAGTAAAAGAGTCAAAATAACAATCCCAAAAGATTATGCTGCATTACTGCAACATTTTCTTAAATGATAGGGCTATTAATAAATTTAGTAATTATTACTAGTTATTACTAAGTTTGGGCTCCAGTGTCTTTGCTACAGATGAAATGCTGGCTTCCAAAGAAAGCCAGCACACAGGCATCCCAGGGCAGACACTGGACACGGACTGTGTGTCTCTTGCTGTGTGTCCCTGTCCTCTCATCACTTCCACAGGAGAAATCACGGTGATCTCCATGGGCTAAGCCACAAAACAATTTATTGGAAGTAAGTGCCAAGCAGAAGTCAAAGAACTGCAATGTTCACCCTCTTCTGAGGAGCTTGTTTGCAATGTTAACAACTCAAACATTCAAAAACTCAGCTATCCAAACTAATATGCATTTGATGAGACTATGCGTGATAAATAATGTCTTGTGTTCCTTTCACTGTCTTCCAAAATTTGGGGTTCTGTAATGAATAGAGTTTCAGATGGTTTTGATTTGGCAACCTCCAAATGAAAACTGAAACTTAGCCCCTTGATTACTGCAAGATCTGTTAAAACTCTTTTATTAATAGTTTTTGAACTGGATTGAAGTTCCACAAGCAGATTTATTTTCCCATAAGAACATCTCCTTTCACTTTTTTAGGCCTTGTCTCTTCACATCACTCATACTGGATTCTAGCCTAGCTAAAGTGTTTAAGGTTGACAAAGGCTTTTTGGGCTGCAAAGGTTTATATCGGTCGTGGTGAGAAAACTGTTGGGAAACCAAGATAAATTCTTCACTTTTTACATCCTCTGTGTTACTTGGCTACTTTCCACAGAACAAAAGGAAGTTCTTATCTCTGGCAGTTGAACTTAATTCCAGTTCAGTATACTAATTACCAAATTCAAAGAATATATTTCGCCATAAGCAGAGTGTTTTCTTAGATGACTGATGTTTACTGCAACAATTCAGAAGTCTTTCTTCCAGGGCACTACATTCAAGTGGCCTCCAAGCAGGCTTGATTATACCATCGCTTAGAGGAAATCAGTAGCAATCTGTATATTTCAGATACTTTTCATCTACATGCTGCTGTAACTTTAAAGCCCCCCAACCAAGCAAAAAATCTCAAAAATAACCCAAATCAGCCCTGCAACTGAAAAACAGCATTTGGTGAAGATCTGACTTTAATTAAAAAAAAAAAAAAAAGTTGACAATTTGTGCCCAGATGCATATTTTCACGCTCCAGAATTTCCAGGTAGAGAAAAGACAACACTTAGAATCAAGCCAATTAAAACGTTACTCACTTTCTCGTGGAAAAATCCAGGATGCAGGCATGGCATTGGAAAATATATTTGTGTTATTCTGTCCTAGAGGAAAGACTTCTTTTGGGGATTGGTGAATACGGCTGCACTATTCCTCACCCTGGGACAGGTACCCTTAGGGAAGCAAGCAGGGAGAGTTTGCTAGTCTTTGCCTAGAAGAGTTTGGGTTTTGCTTGGTATGTGGGAAGGCTTTGAAAGCTTCTTATAAAGCCTCACCTCTGGCACACATTCCCAGCAAGGTCACACAATGCAGGCCTCAGACATTTCACCATTAGCTTCTAGAACTACTTATCTGCAGGTACAGAAGTGACAGAGCTGGAGGTTTAGCGTTCCTCCACCCTACCTTAATACTGTTTAGGACATCATGTTCCAAAACAGATCACAACTGCTTGGGATGAGGACTAGGGCACCTGTAACAAGTATGATCCCCTGAGCTCTTTGCAGTCTGGGAGTTCTTCATCCCGTTCCAATTTACATGAATTATTGTATCATACCTGTTTAAGATTTCACTACATAAACAATTGGATAATGAATTGATAAATTTCTTTGGTAGAATTTAATTAGCAGAGGTGCTTGACACTGCTCACTTTATGGAAATTGTCTAAGGCCAGAAGCTGTGACAACCTTTATTTAGTCATCTCATTAATAGCAAAATTAATGTTTTGAATATTTCCCAAAATACCATGGTATGGGCATTTGAAGAAACATTTTTTTAAAAAAAAAAACCCAAAGAAACAGAAAATAGAAAAGGAAGGCTTAGTTCAACTGCAAATCCATGAAATGGAAACAGGACATAATTTTTTGTATCTTAAAATATTGCACTACAGTGAGCGAGTGTTGTGCCTGTTTGGAGTCCTGTCTTCCAGAGCAAGATGATTAAATCATTGGCTGCACTCATGCACTACATCCCAGCTTTTATAAAGCTAAACTACACAGCATTTGAGTTCTGCAAATCTTAAATCTACAGCATTTTAACATTATCTTCTTGTAAGTCCTCCTGAAATAGACAAGACACCAAAGAAAAGGGCACCTTAGAACCTACCTCTTTGTCAAAAGTTATCCTGCCCAGATGCTCAACTGGAATAGCCAGATTGAGAAATGATGCTGGGAGCTCTTCTGAAATATCCAATGTAGTGTTTACTGAATGTGCATCAGAGGGTTTGGTATTTGGGTCATCTCAGTGCTTCAGTCTTCTGGTCCTGTGTCATTCTTTCATTGTACACACTCGCTCTATTCATGCTTTGTCTTATGCCGTGGCCCTTCAATGCTGCTGCTTGAAAAAACCCCATTTTCTTCTAAATTTAATTGCCCACTCTTTGTTATGACTTATAAACTTGTGTGCTAAACTGTTATTCATTATGTATTATTATTATTCTTGCTTTCAGGATGCTAAGGTGTTGTTAAGAGCACATTTATGTTTCCTATGAACTATATTAGCTTGTGAGTGAGTCACAAAAATAAGTTTGGATTAAGAAAGCAAAAATTGTAGTTCTTCTTGCATTGTTATGGTTAGGATTCAAAAGACTTTATTTAGATACTTGGAAAAGTAAATAAATAAATAAGATCATTTTAAATTGCTTGTTCTTTGACAAGTTGAGGGTCAGTTTTATTTGTCTTCTGAATGGAGTAGAAACTGGTCTCTGGGGCTTTTTCAGATCTGTGACTCTGCTGCAAGAGAATTTACACATGAGAAATAGCCTACTGTCTCAGAATTCCTCCTGCAGTTATAGTCAGATGCTCTCTGCCAAACCTTCTGTGATGGCTGGATTCACTCACTAAGAGGAATCCTGCAGGCACTCACATAATGATCATTTTAAGTGCTGCTCTTCAGATTACCGTTCTGTTCATTGTTGTTTGCCCTTCCATATGGCTGGAAGTGCACTCAGTGGTATTTCCAATGGAACTCAGCCTCTCCCAGTCCTTGAGAAGAGCTCACAGCCTCTGGGCATCAAGCTGCTGTGGGGTTTTGGCAGGAGTGTCCATCCTCCTGTGTATTTAGCTGCCTGTGTGGCAATGGGTGAATGCTGTGCATAGGACATGAGAATGATTCAATGTCTGTCTTACTCATTATTCCTTACTGCAAGGTCTTATTCCTTGTATTTTTCATTTTTACAAGGAAAACCAAAATCCAAACAAACTCAACAATTTACAGTCAAACGAAACTTTTGTTTTCTTAACTGTCTGATTTCTGCACAAGAGAGGCCTTGTGGGAGCCTATAGAGCAGTTCCTTGCCCATGGTTTATAAGTGTTCATATTATGTGAGAAGCTTTAAATTTCTCTGGATAAATTATATTTAGGTAAAATATAGATTTTTTTTATTATTATTAATTAACATGTTTAGTTAGTAACCATGTTTAATTAGCTCAGACCCACACTGCAAATTGGCCTGTAAATTTCTCCTTTCTTCACATATGGATTAAAATTAAGCTTTCTGGTTTTATACTAAGGGGTTTTTTTAAGCTGAAAAAAATAGTCAAAAGGAGTAAACAAATGTGGGATTGTTCTAGCACTCTCTTTCCACATCACATGATATTCTAAAAATACAGAAGTACCTAAAACTACTTTAAGTTTCAAAGAATAAAGTTAAGTCCTTCAAACTTATCTACAAAGCTCCTCTGAACAACTTTCTTTAATTAGCTGTATGGATTTTGAACAGTTTGTGATTCTCCTGCAGCACAGTCTGAGCCAGACAGACCAGCACCTTATAAAGAGAAAAACACTTTTAATGTACTTTTCACAGAAGTCTAGAACAAGGACAAAAATGAACGTGGTGTTGATAAATCCAAGCCAAGGGGAGGAGGATGCTGTGGTGCCAGCAGCACAGCCTGACATGCTTCCAGCCTTCTCCAGGATTGCTGCAGCCCACTTTTCTCCCTTTGCTGCTCCTGCTCCCTCGTGCTAGATCTCCCTTTAGCAGGGGTGTGCTGGGCAGAGAAAGCTGCTGCTGGTCAGAGAGTTACAGCTGCCAGGAAAAGCACGCTGTGAACTTTCCACCCATGGTGTCCTTCCTCTCTGGCCACACAGCCCTGGCCACGTGAATTTATGACAGAAGGGACTTTCCAGTGATCACAGGAGGATTAGCTAACTGCCCCACTGCTCCTTCCCTCCCTGGGACATGGGGATTTGATCCAAAACCAACACAAGCCTGTGGACAGAATCTTACTGACGGACACTGGTTTTAAGTCAGACTCTATAAATAGTGAAATTTGCATAAAATGGGATCCACTGAAACAACTGCTCTCTCTTTAAGTTTCGACCTTGCATCCAGCAGTCCCATCAATCTTCAGTGGGGATGTGCATGCTAGGGACACCATTAGACCCTGTAAGGTTTTCACAAAATTAAAGGTACACAGAACTTCTGTCATTTTCTAGCCCAGTCTCCTGCTAAAGGCAGGACTGCTGGTCAGCCATGGCTTTGTTTAGCTAAGTTATAGGACCTTTAAAGGATGGAGGCTCTGAAACCTGGGTGGCCCATAAAGAACTGCATTACTTACCTGGTGAATTATTTTCTAGCATCTGGCTTGAACCTCTGAATTTGAGACACCTGCCTATGCCACTGGTGGGTATCTGCCACTGTGGAGAAGAATTTGTCTCTATTTTCATAACAGACTTTCAAAGAGCTGTAGGGTGCTATCTGCTCACCTGCTGCACCTGCCAAACAAGACTGGTCCTCTGAGCCTCTCGGTGTAAGGGATGTGCCCCTGGGCCCCATCTTGGTAGCAGTGCATTGTGTCCTCACCAGTTGGTCAACATTTTCTTTGAACTGAGGGCCCTGAAGCCGATTCCAGTGTTTCAGCAGTAGCCTCACCATTTCTGGGCACTGAGGCACCATGACTTATCTCACTTTCCTGCATTTCTAATGCAGCCCAGCATGTAATTTTCTCCTCTTGTGCTGAGAGCACACTCCTGGCTCATGACCAGGAGGTCACCCTAACCCCTCCATCCTCCTCAGGAGGGCTGTTTGACAGCTGATTGAGCCTGACTTCTCTGCAACACAACATTACCCTGTGCCTGCCCACCCTCCTACCAGAAACCCAGCATTTATTTCCTCTTTTAAGATCAACTTGGCTTGAAAAGTTTACAGGGTTTTTAACTTGTGCCGTCAGCTTGAGCCACTGATCAGTGCCAGCTGCACAGTCTGAGCACAGCTCCACGCAATTCCCTGCCTGGGCTGTATCCGCTCTGGAATTTTACACTGGTTTATACCTTTTCCTCTTGGTATTCCTCGATGTGGAAGAAGCAGCTGTCCAACCTCTCTTTCTGTAATCGCTCTCATCTGCAGTCACTAAAGAGTTACACTTGGTGTACGGGCCAGGAAATGTTAAATGTTTGCAGGCAGCCAATAAAAGGAAGGATCAACAAGTGAGCTGAGTCACCGAAGGCAGGAAATCTCGAGCTGTGTTTGAGTGCGGTTCAAAGCCGGCTCACACTTGCAGTGTGAGCAGTCTCACTCTATCATTCTGTAGTTTTATGTTTGTATTTCCAGGGGTAAGTTGATTTTTATTTCCTGTTTCTTTCCCTGAGACATCTGTACATTAACCTTGTTTCTCTCATAGTAAGGAAACATCTTTGCTATTAATTAATTTAAAATTACCTTATAATTAGAAACTTGAAATAAATGGCTTTACAGAAGTCTTCTTCATGCCCCTGACTGCACCATTGGGCAAGGATGGCAAAGTTATCCAAGACTTTTAGTGTCTTACCGAAAAATAATACAAATCGTTTCCTTGCTTACGTCACCTCTGGAATATTGATTTTGGGGGTTGATAATGAGATTTTTAAAGGGAGAAGAAGCATTCAAAAGGGAAGAATTATTGAAAGAATGTCTTGGTACCTTGCAATACAAAGATTTAGAACCCAGACACAGGGAGAATGGTGTTCTGCATGTGATGACATGGTTTGTAACAGTAAAGATTGAAGTGGTTTCTGTTTTGATTCTAAAAAAATCTCCAGTTTTATTAGATTTTTGAAAATCCAAAATAGGAGCTGATGATTAGCTTCAATTTTTGTCTAAGTAGTCATTTAGCAAGAGTTTTAAAAATTCTTATATTATTGCTTGATTCAATTTAAAATAAAAATAAATTCTATCAGGAAGGGTTTAGGTGGTAAAACAATTATTTGGTCTTCCTCACACTATGGTTGGAGTTGCATAAACGTTTTTTGCTATTTAAATTATAATTTATTGCTATTTAATAATAAATAATTTAAATTTATGTTTATTTATTATTTATTTATTTAACAAAATAATGATGATACATAATTTTGCTTTTGCCAGCATTTTGATTACCTCACTTGCATTCAGGATTGGTAAATTTTTGTGGTCTGGTTTTGCAACTTGAAGGAATAAGTTGCTCATTTAGAAAATTATCTTCATTCAGAGGAACCTTTAAAAATTTTATGAAGTTGTTAACCTGTCAGACTCCTCTCTACTTTAAGGGAATTTTGGAGAAGCACCCAAGGCAATTATTGCATTCAATCTAAAATAATCTAATAAATAGCAAAAAGTTCAACTGTGTTTTCCTATCAGAATCAGATATGGTTAAAGCTCAATTGGTATTTTGATTGTGGTTAGAGGCAAAACTGGATTGTGAATGTGCCTGTAGGATGAGACTGAGATTAACCAACGATAAAATGTTCATGAACTAGAAGCAAGATCACAGGCAAATTTATCTTCAGGCATTTATTTCTATTTTACTAGTGGAGAAAAGGTTATCTGGGCTTTGAGGCCTTCTGCATCCCAGGAGCTATTTTTGCAGAGCACATGTAAAAGGACACAGTTCTCATTCAACAGTCCTCCACAGTTACTCCAGTTCCCTCACTGTTCCCTTTTCTAGCCCTGGTCTACTGGACCCCAAAGGGAGAATTCCAGCTTGAGGAGTTCTATCTCACTGACCACTGATCTCGCTGTAATCCTTGCCTATGCCACCTGTTATCTTAGATTGCTTGTTCTCCTCCTTTACCACTCACTTTTTGGCTATCTCTAGTCTAAGGGAGCTTCACAGATGGAATTAGAAGTGTTACTCATGTAGTAACACGGTGATGCTTTGCAGAAGTTGTCTCTAAGCCGTGTGTGGTGTCGTGCAAAGTGTCTGAGCAGTGGAGAGGTCCTGCACAGACACTGTACACTGCCCTAATTACTGGCAGCAGCAAAGCAACAACTCCATTTAGCAGAATTCTGACAGTTGATAATAGCAGGAAATTTGCCTTTTTCTTTGCTTTTCCCATATGATGTATAAAGATGATATGCAAGAACGATGCAGAGCGTGCTGACATGAGTTACTGAATAATTGCCTTTTTCATGAGAAGTGGAGAAATTGTCTGTCATGCAACAGTAAGATGTTAGTTTGTTGTCTACATAATTCAGTATCACATTAAAATCACATTTTATATTATAAATACCAGTATACTACTTCAAAGGCATCAGATAGAAATAATGATGAGTAATTAATTAGCACCTTGCAGCTTCAGATGGCAAATTATGTCCAGGCACTCCTTTCCAATTAGTGCATTTTTCCTCTTTGTAAGGAAAGTCTGACACAGAGTGGTGAAAGGAAGGCTGTTGCATTTGTTATTTGGGAAGTAAGGGGTGGTGCAACTTCACTGTGCTTTGGTAATTGTGATAAAAAACCCCAACCAAAACAAAACTCTTATAACTTTTTTCTTTTCTTCCACATTTTTCCCCTAACCCGGTCATCAAGAAATGGCCAATCCATTACCTGTGGTAGCCCAGGAAGATTTGGAAAGCTTTACCTTGACCAGGACAGGCTCAGGCTTTGCACTCAAAGCCTTTCATACTTCCTGGAGCACTCCCATCTCTGTGAAGCTGCTGACGAGCCAGGACTCTCCAGACAGGTATGGGTCACCTGCCTGACCAACCACGCAGCTGGGAGCACAGATCTGCAGTGCTGGCACCAGAACAACTCGTGGCATGGCCAGGATCACCTGATCCCTGAGCACATCTCCATTCCTAGAAATCCTGACCAGCTAAAGGGCAACGTGGAGGAAATTTTACTGAGAAACAAGCTCTATGGTTTTTTCCAATTTTTTATAAAGTAGAGCTTAATCCTGAAGTCAGTCATTAATCTACTATAATAATGTCTACAAACCTGGATCCAGTGTGTGAGTACCAGTATGCTAAAGTGTTCTTTTTCTAGAGGTCCCTGAAGAGACCTCAGTTGAATTTAATCTAAACCAGCACACACAGATGAGAGCAGGGAAAGTGGAGGAGAGAAGGTAATGGCCAGGGTAACATAGCAGTGAGATGTGCATGGAAAGCATGGAAACACATAATTTCCTTGCAAATGTGGATGTCACTAACAGCAAAAGAATACAAGTTACTGGGAACAGTAAAGGTAAATTTTGGTTTTAATCTTAATCTAGTATTTCATATGTTCCAGCTTTTTCCTGCCTTCACACTTCAATCCTGCTTCAAACTGTGCTCTTATGCTCAAATTAAAGCACCCAGAGGTCTTTCATTTTATGTTAGAAAATTTAAATTTACTTTATATTTGAAAAATACACTACACTATGACTGCTCTATGTTCTTACAATTGTTTGGAAGATTGTATGATTTTAGGTTTATTATTATTTATATTAATACTAGCTTGTGCTCAACCATATCATTCTCTCTCATTTCCACATCCTACACTCTCATCTCCTGCTGAAGTTCCCTGCAGTCTAACCTGCCTCTGACTTGTTTGTTTGTTTGTTTGTTTGTTTTTTACAGGGAGTGGAAGTTGCTACTTCAGGACATAGCAAGTGTCAGACGCTATGAATCTGAGCGTCTCCTGCCTTTCCTCGGGATTTACCAGTACCATGGACTTGTGGGCATAGTGACTGAATGGATGAACAATGGATCCCTCCACTCCCTCATCCATGAGGTAGATAAAAGATATCAATATCATCTTTGAGGTGATAAAATTAATTACAAGATCAAAGAACGATCAGCATGTAAATGATGGACAGTAGTCACAATCTGTTCCTCAGTTTCTGCATTGTGCTTCTGTGTTGTACTTCTGCTTGTTGTCAAATGAAAATGGGAATAGTAACAACTTCACAGTACCAAAACCTGTATTTTGTGCCACTTAGCATCAGCTGTACCCAGAACTTCCCTTTCCCTTGCTCATAAGGATCCTGTTGGATGTGGCTGAAGGGCTGCATCATCTTCACAGCCTTGAACCTGCTCTCTGCCACTGCAGCCTGAAACCTTCCAATGTGCTTTTGGATGTGCAGTACAGAGCCAAGGTAGGAGCTTCTACTTTTAGTCCATTAATATAAAATCCAATGATTGTTCTATTGTTGCATATATTGATCTTAATAGTCACACTTGACAGCAAGACTTGTTATATTATTACTAAAATTACTTTCACTTGCATTTCCATAGGTATCAGATTATGGCCTAACCAACTGGAGGAAACACCAGCTGAGGTCAGACCTGCAGAACTGCCATCAGAGAAACTGCCAGGATTTAGTGTATCTTTCTCCTGAAATACTTGAAGGAGGCCAGTCTTCCCAGAAAGGTGATATTTACAGGTGAATGGAGTTTCTAAGGGCATGCCACACCTGGTCTGTGCTGCTCTCTACAATGCTGCCAAAACATTTATCTTCAAAGACATTACAGTAAAAATGCCAGACATACATAATGCAGTAGGACAGTATGGCACATGATGCCAATTACAGCAGTGAATTAAATTTTAAATTCCCATATTTGGTGAATAAGATGCCAGAGTTAAGAACTGTTCTCAAAGTCAGTCATATAAATATTTATACAATGGACCTAAATGTTTTAAAAGTGTAACAGCTGCCAAAGTTTTCAGATATATTTAGAAGCCTCATAACTGCTTCACATAGTTTATAAGTGTGAACTGTTGTTGGCTTTAGTTTCAGAAAGACTTGTTTATGCCTAGATCAGGGCCAGGTAAAAATAAGACCTTTGCCTCAACAGTATCCCATTAAGATCCTATGGAATCTCTGCTGGGATAAGTTACTGAGCCACTGAAGCACCTGTACTTTTTAACAAAGTGATTTATACAAAGGAGGGAGATTATCCACTGCATATCAAGAGTGTCAGGTATGTTACCTGCCTGGTGGCTGCCTGTACCTGCATAATAAATGAGAGTACCTCAAGGTGCCTCTGGTCTGGATGGACACACATCATCATGACCAGCACAGAGAGCTGTGGACTAATATTTTAAATAACTTTTGAGGAGACCACTCTTCTGATTTCTGAGCTTTTGTGAAACCTACAAATTTTAACTCCTGCTTTGATAGCATGTGAGATGTGGGTTATATGTATAGATCTATGATCCCACTGCAATTATTCCTATGATTTTGGAAAGGGAAAAAGATATTTGGAGCCACATCAAAATTTGCTGAAGAAAATAGAATGCACCTAGTGCATTAGAATCAAGTTTTTGTAGATTAACTGATGTGCCTGTCTTGAAAAATTCATTTCTCTTAAGGCAATAAACTTGCTTTTGAAACTGAAAATGTAGATACAGATTCCAAGTGAATGAACGATCTTTCACTGTTTTGTTGTTTTTGGGTTTTTGCAGTTTTGGAATCCTGTGTTGGGAGAGCCTCAGCAGACGGAAACCTTTTGAAGGTATTTATGGTTCATGTCAGACTCTCTGCTGTCTGCATTTTGTCCACAAATTCTCTTATTGTAACAAAATTATGATACAAATGCCATCTTTTCAGATATCCCTTTGCCTTCTCTTACTGTTACACCACAAAGCTTCACATTAGAGGATGTAAATATTACAATTCTTCACCGCATCCTAAATGTTTCCTAAGAAGCTGCTCTTTCTGAAAGGAAAAGACAGAGCTTCTTCCCCCACTAGTGGTATCAATCTGTGCTTGCTGAAGCACTGTCACTGAGTTGGGTTTTCCACATACCTTCAGTGAGAAGGAATATCAGTCCACATTTGTCAGCTGGAATCTTAAAACCAGTGACAAGGAACTAATTGAATGAGCAGAATACTAATTTTTACAGTTCCTTTCCTCTGAGTTTCAAATACCAATCCAGAAATGTCAGTTTATGATGAATGATCTTAAAGAAATCTCTTAGATGAAAGTGTGACCAGTTTTAAAGAACTATGCTTGCAAAGCATTGGATATTAATTATCATTGTCTAGGAACGATCCCTGTTTCATGGAAATGGAGATTAGTAAGGGCTTCCTTGCTATAGGCTTCATTCTGCATGGCAAAACTAATTCAAGGACTCCTGTATTTTATGGACTGAGCATCTTCAAAAAATACTGTGTGGAATAAGATCTAAATGCCCATACAGCTTATGGCTGCCATCTTGAGGCTGCTCAAAGTAGATTCCTCTTTTTTTCTTTTTTTACAGTTCTTTTTTCTATTCTCATAATGCAAGTGTAAGGCTTTATATAAAATCCTGCTTAAAATAATAGCGTGTATTCCTGAGGTATCTGTGCATGTAGTTTACAGTACAAGTTTACACAACCAGTATTGGACAGAGTTCTTTATCCTGAAAGGTCCTGGTGCAATAAGAAGCTATAGATATTGTTAAGGACTAGCATATGTACTTACAAGAGCATTAATATATTTTTCCTTTTAAAAAAGCAGTTTTTGTTTTAAAATACATGATACAACTTACATTGGATGTAATTTTAAGAGGTCTTTAATATTTTTTGGCAAAGACATTTTCTTTTAAATTGTAGGTCAAACAACCCTGCTTGATGTTTTGAGAGGAATCTGCAGCAGTTTGCGGCCAGGCACTTCAGAGAAGTTCATACCAAGCAATTTGCCTGAGAGGAACAGACTGTTGCACTTCATTGCTCTATGCTGGCATCAAGAACCAGATTACAGACCACATACTGCAGGTAACATTCAGGATTTCTTTCTGTGCTAGGTTTGTAATGTAAAAACAGTCTTTATAAGAACATTGCTCGAGCACTCTGAACAACAGAAGTGGTCTTTAGATATTTTGACTACCTTTGAGGTTTTCTCTAACTGAAGCTTCCTATCAGAAATGGATTTACTTGTCCCCAAAATTTTTAGTTTATAGTAAATTATGAGGTGGAAGTTGTATTAAACTAATTTCCTCTATTTCATCCAATTTCTCAAGGTAATAGCAATTAGCTGCAATATGATGATGCCTAAATATATACATGCTTTCATACACAATGTGGTGTTTAAAATGCTTTATTTCCCCTGCAGAATGTGTACACCTTCTAAATGGAGTTTTGACTGGTATAAATAAGGAGGTAATTTCTGCAGCAATCTACAATTTGGTGGATGCAAAGGTCAGTGCAAAATTTCTTGTTCTCCTACAACAATATTACCAGATTCATTCAATTGCAATCTTTCTGACCCAAAACCAGTGAAGGTTTTGTCGTGATTGTTTTACTGGTCATGCCAGAGAGCTGGAGAGTGCCCTTTGGGCACTTCAGGTGCATTCAGAAATTATAGAATATATCTTGTGAGGTTCTCTAGAAAATTAGCCAACTGCTACTTGCTATTTTAAAAATACAACTCCTTTCTAGTCACCACCTGGAGTCAGATTGGCAAACCCATGAGAGTGAGAACAAACATCAGCTCAAGTGCTGCAGCTTAGGGCTAGAACCAAGGACAGTTTTTTTGTATGTACTGGTTAGAAATCATTTAGTTCAAAACCTGAACAGCGTTTGTACCTGTGGTAGCAATACCAGTAACAGCACTGCCCTGAACCCCTCACTGCTTCAAAACTGATGGGCTTTCAGGCAGACCCTGCTCATCCCAGGGCATCAGGGCTCTGCAGCACCACAGGAGGGGATGGGCACCAGCCAGCGACCGAGGGGATAGAGCCAGCTCCATCTCTGCTGACACTGCCATAGGGAATCTGGCACAAGCACAGCTACATCCTGGCCAGCTAACGTAGGCACTGACACACACAGTGACACCCACAGTGACACACGGCTTTGGGCCCTTGGACAAGGACTCTGGCTCTCGCTGGAGTTACACAACCCACGCTGTGTCGTTGGTTTCATTGCTGTGTGCTGCCTATGTTGATGCATGCGGGACTATTTCTATATGTTGCAATCACATTCTGGGCTTATAGAACAGCCTTGATCAATGTTTTAATAGGTGGCATAGTTAGCCAAAGTAATCTTTACTACTGTTGAAGCTTATTTAAGATTGTACTGCCAAATATTCCATAATTTAATGCTTCAATCTCGCTTGAGCAAGGTTTTAGTTTTTTAATTTTTTAGATTGTGAAGACTTATTTTATTAGTGAGCATTATCTACTGTTCAAACAACTGAACTGATAAGTCCAAAATTACTCTGAAAATGATACTGAAGTTTCTGGGAAATTGATTTACAGCTATTAAAGTATAAAGTCTAAAAAATAGTTTAACAAATCTGCTGTGGATATACAACTGGAAAAAAATAACAAGTATTCACACATCCTTACTGCAGACAGTTTGGCACACTGAACACAGGATGGCCTCGCTGTTTGGCTACTTAAAGTCAAACATGCTCTAACTAGCTCGATTTGTCTCAATACAAGCTATTTTCATGCTCCCTTGCATGATTCAATGCTGGGTTTTAAAATAAATTTGAAACACTGGAAAGAATAACAGGGTAGAATTTTGTCAGATTCTATGCCACTTTGCTCTGTGCAGGTCACTGTCACTATACAGGTGTGTACCTTACAGTATAACAATATATGTTGCCAGCATAAGTTCTGTTACTATAAATTGTTGCTCCTGACAGCTGTGAATGGAATGAACCAGGTCTATACCTACTGCAGTTACTGTGGGTTTTCTTCTTCCAGGAGAGAGCGCTTAATGCAAGCAAAGGCTCAGAGAAGTACACATTGCTGAGAGGCACCTGCAATTCAGAGGTGAGTTCGTGGCACAGGCGTCTTCAGAGAACTTCATCAGCTGCTTCTTTCTCCTGACAGCCCTGATAATGCAAACATGTGGGCAAAGTGTTCCTAACCAGGATAACTCCATCCAACAAAACCCACAGTTTTACCTTGTTCCAAGCAGCTCACTCTGACACTGCTCTTGCAAAAACAACCTCCTCCTCTTAAGGTTTGTTTGGAACCTCTACTGTTTAGAAAAGGTTTTGGAAGAAAAGTTTCCAAAAAGATAACCCTTCTTTATTTTGATCTCTTTCAGATCATCTGTCCAAAAAAAGACAACCGCTTAATCGGCAAGAAAATTCCTCTTGCAGTGCCAAGCTTGCCAACTGTTCTACTGGATAGCAGTGCAAATACAGCAGGAAGAGATAATATTGAGATGGGTGTGTCAAATACTGCCCCACAGAATGCAACAGCAACAAAAGGTCACCGTCTTGAATTATATTCAGCTCCAGCTGTTATAAGAAAAGGACAAATATTATTAGTTGCTCCATATAGAAACGCAATTTTTAATGTAAAATTGTCACTTCTCAGGGTAAAGCTGTGCTCGCTACTGGTATCATCCGAAGCCTGAGTTCACTGCAGGGAACCAGAGACACCACAAAGCTTTCCACTTAGATGTATAGATTTTTTAAATTAATTTTTTTACTAATTTTTTAGAATACTGAGCTGTAAATGTAGAGCTGCCTTTCTCTCACACATCAAATATTGCCTATTGCTTTTGAGAGAACAAGTCCCTTCTGGGAATCACTCTGCTTTGTGCCACCAGGAATAAATAGGGTTTTTTATAATCTGCTAAGAAAAGGAGATCTGTTTTAAAAAGGCAATGTTGCCAGGAACGTAGGAATAATTCCTCTTAATCACTGTTCCTACATAGATAACTTTCTTGACTTTTCCAATGTGGATTTGTCCTAAGTGTTTAAATTTGTGTCAAGAAGAGATTGCGTGTATTTCCCATGCTTTCAGGTACAAAACTTGAGACATCAGAAATCAATTCACCTGTAGCAATATCTGTGTTTCCAAACACTTCAGTTCTGATCAATAGCTATCAGACTTATGGACAGAATAAAATGTTCCGTAACTTCAATAACAAAATCTTACAGACAGCTTGGAAAAGTCAGATGTGTATAGTAATACATGCCAAAGTTTTCCTAGGAATAATGATGTATTAACAAGAGCCAAAGTAATCTCAAGTCATTCTTCAGTTCCTGTCTCCTGTAGTGGCTGACATATGTGTAATGTTTTCTTGTTGTTCAATTCAAAGTTATAATCTTGCTCGTCTTTAACTTTTTCTAGATCAGCCAGGCTCTGAGAGAATAAAATCAAGCTACTTTTGCACAACTCCTTCATGTGGTTCAGCTGCAGGCAAAGAGAGCAATCAGCATATCAGCATATCTCCACCACTGGCTCTTGAGCACAGACCACAGCCAAGGCACCTTGGACAAGCAGTGACAGGTAAGGCACCACTGCCACTTTGAGCTGCCACTGCTTGGCCAGATCGTAGTGATTAAATTGTGTAAAACTTGGAGGAAACAGATATTTCCAAATTTTGTGCACATTTTCAGGTATTTAAAGTAATAACTGACTCTAACTTGATACAAATGTCTCTCTATTTGTATATAGCTTCTCTATTGTCAGAATTTGAGGCACTGACCACTGAGAATGTTGGCTGTTCTTTTCTTTCAGGGCCACAGTGAGGCTGAGAATAGTTCAAAAAAGGCCATAATAAAAATACAAAAATCGTAGCACACATTGAATGTGTAATACATTAGTTGTTTAGGTCTGCAGTATTCTTTTGCAATCATAAGCTGTTTACTGCCTACCTCTGCAGAAGTAGCTACTGACTACAGAAACAGGTGACAGGGGACCCTTTATCCCCTCATATCCTCTCAGGTCTTCCTGCAGAACAGAGGCAGAAAGGGTCAGCTTTTGATTTGTGAAGACTGTTTGCCTGTGGGTGAAGCTTTGGTAGGTTTTTATGTTAAGATTTGAAAACTGGCTTATAACAATTCTCAACCTAGCCGGCTGTCCTTCTCCATGGCAATTTACATGCATGGTGACAATTTCTGGATAAATCAACAGGCTAGACTATGCAGGAAACGTTCATCACAGAACTCACTTGGCAACATTCAGGAATCAGAATGACAGAAGCATGTTCTCCAAAGAAACGTGGTTTTTGGTTATTAATTATCTCTTGGTGCACGGTATTTACGGTGCACTAGAACCCCTAAAGTCAGCATTAGGTATTCTAATCATCTCATGAAAAGAGGCAAAACCCAAAGCTCTCAACCATTTTATCAAGAGTATTACATTTTTTTTATTCATTTGGCTTGACGTATATTAATTTTCCCAGTTTCATGATACATGTTTCAAGCAATCCTGCTAGCCTGCAGTACCTGTTATCTGTCCTTCCACCTTTATAGGTGAAAGTTTTCTCATCTGTGTCCAGCCAAGGGGCATTGCGTAAAGTTAAATATAGATACTAGATGAATAAGGCAAGACCTGAAAATCTTCTCCCCTCCCACAATCTGAGCACTCAGTGGTTTAGAAACGCCTATTTGCTGTAATCTGATCTTCGTGAGTTTCAAACACCAGATGAAAATACTTCGGAATGAAATAGAATGAAAACAAACTAACTCCTCCTTCGTTCCTTTACTGAATTTATATTTCTGGTGCTGATGCTATCACTTGCTAACAACCTCTGGGTGGAAACAGCACTCGGCTTATCTCATTTTGTTTTCCTTCCACTCAAGGTCCTTGCAGCAAAGGAAACTGCTGTCAAATCCTTGCCTGCCAGAGACAGACCATACTGAGCTGCATGACAGAAGGACGCCTCAACCACATCCTCGATGTGCTCCGCTCCCAGCAAAGCCTGTCCAGGATGGATTATGAAACCATTACCTCGTACCCCACCGTGACCGGCCGTGCTCGGGCACTGCTGGACATTTGCCTTTGCCTCGGGGAGAGGGCAGCACAAGCTGTAGTGACTGCACTTTCAGTGAACAAATGTAGTCCTCTGGGACAAGTCATTCATTGCCCAGACTGTCCTAAGGTTAACAGGCTGTTTTGAAGGATTTTTTCACAGTCTGCTGTATGCATCTGAGTTCTAGCAATTTGTGATGGCAAAGATTCACATTAATGTCTCACGACCCACTGACTAATTCTTCCTACAGCCCATTATTTGAGTACTGTAGTGGAAAAAGCTAACTGGATTAAAAGGTCAGGTCAACCGCTGCCAACAGAAATTGCCAAGACTGGTATAACAAATTCTGATTTGGACCTCAGAGATGGGAGAAGTGCAATATACACCTGAACAAACAGAGTTCAAGCGAGAAGACACCTTATTTCCTTGATTTTTTTTTTTTTTTTTTAAGGGAGGAAAATGAATCACGACTTTTTGGAAGCCACAGTATGGAAGAATGGCTGTTTGAATACACTTTTAAATGAGGATAACAAACAACAGAATAACTGGATGAGGAGAAAAAATATACTGTTTTTCACTGCACTCACATCTGAGCCAGCTGTTAGACTGAAAGGCTTCAGAGAATCAATAAATATTTCTTCAGTAGAGCCTGAAGATTAAGAATTGGAAGTTTTATGTTATGCATATAAATTACTAATTTTCCTCACAAATGGTCATATGAAGATACAGCAGTACCTAAATGGGTACTTCAGAGATGTGGGACTTGGAGTACTCATTAAATGGAAAAATATTAATACTTTATATCCATGTATCTCTCTAAACAAGTCTGCAGTTTAAATCTAAAATTGAACCAGGTAGAAGAGGTGCTAAGCTGAAATGATGGTTCTGCTGAACTCTTGCCATGGTTGTACTCTAATGGGAGACAGCCTGGGAATACTGGGAGGTTTTCTTGCTCTGGCCTGGACTTGCCCACAGTCACAGATGTTTTGGAACGTCCTGCTGCTGCTGCTTGAACTCATCCTCAGGTCATGGACCCTTTGACTTGAGTTCACATGGAGTTCCAGTCTGTCCAGCACAGCAACACTGCTGTTATCAGAATGTTCCCAGGCACAGTTGAGTAAGATGATAAGTGGTACAGCAGGCAGTGAAAGCAACAAACCAGCCACTAACGAGCACCAGACACCTGTGTACAGAAGGCAAACAAGTCCCATGGCAAGCACAGGAATCTGTCAACAGATAAACAGAAACGGCAGCTAGAAATGTGATCCAGCACATTCCAGTCAAATCTGGTGTTACCTTGAGCCCTTCAAGCCTCACATTGGATGCTGAAAAGAGCATTTGTGGTTTAACCCCAGCAGCTAACTACGCTCCACAACAGTAAAGTGAGAAAGCTTGGTGGTTGAGATCCAGACAATTTAACAGGTAAAGCAAAAGCTGCACATGAGCAAAGGGGAAAACGTGGAATTCAATCCCCACTTGCCATGGGCAGGCAGGTGTTCAGCCATCTCCAGGAAAGCAGGGCTCCATGCCACATAATGGTTACTTGAGAAGACAAATGGCATCACTCCAAACGTCCCCCCCTTCCTCCTCCTTCCCTAGCTGAGCTTGATGCCACATGGTCTGGAGTATTCTTTTGGCCAGCTGTGGTCGGCTGTCCCAGCTTGTCCAGCTCCTTGTGCACCCCCAGCCTCCTCCCTGCTGGGGTGAGGGGCAGAAAGACCTGTCTGAGCTCTGCCCAGCAACAAAACATCCCTGAATTGTCAATGCTGTTTTCAGTACAAATTCAAAATACAGCCTCACACTAGCTCCTATGGAGAAAAATAACTCTACCCCAGCCAAAGCCAGCATCATTTGAAAGGGAAACAATAATATAGATAACTTTTTTTTTATAATGAAAATAATGATATAAGGTGCTAGATTTTTAAAGGCCCAGTGGGGTTTCTTCAATCTTCATGGCACCAGCTTAACATGAGAACTTGTTATACCATCTACAGGTATTTCAAATGCAAAACCATGTTATTTGTTTCCCTATGTTGCTTTTGTTCTCTCTGCAGTTTCAAAGTTCTTATTTAATTCAGTTGTTTGGCTGATTGCAAAAGCAGCAATGACATATTGTCTAGGCACACTTAAGAAATAAGAAATGCATTGCATCAAAATTTTCAGCTGTGATGCTGCTGAAACCATAAACTTTTTTTTTTTAATGTAACTTCATTGAACTTTGAGGCTGCCTTGAATTAAAATATTGTTATCATTAAAAGCAATGTCTATCAAAATAAGTTGAAAATAGTTTTGCTTATTAAAGGAGCTAAATATCTATTTCACAGTTGAATTTTCTTTTTTTTTTTCACTTTAAATGGGAAATTTCAACAATCTTTGCTAAAAAAAGAATGTCTTGCTTGTAAGGAAAGGAACTGCTGTCATGGTGGTTTTGCCTGTTTAGAAGGCATAAGATACTGCATAAAACAGATAAATATTCACCTGTGGAAAATAGTTACAGACCTTTAAAAGAGAAACTAGCAATTTAATAGCAGCTTTCAAAATCATTCCATTCAGTCATTCTGCTGGACACTTTATACTCTTGTGAAAGATGTGCTGGCTCTCAGGCTGTACTGATTTTTTGTCATTGTGATTTTGACACAGAAACAGTTTTGGCTCTTTTCTAGAAGCAGCTGCCTACTTGAGAATATAATTTGATGCCAAACCTGAGCCCAGTCTTAACTGTTCATAGAAGAGCTAGCATCAAAACAGTGAGAGCAAAAGCTGTCTGCTTTTCCAGGGTGGTTTTTTTGAAGAGATGCTACCTATTTGTTGAAATGAAACTGTTGCTGATATAAAAGTTTTGCTACCAAACTAAAATACGGTGACTTGGAACGAGCATCATTTCTTCTCACCAAAAATACATACTCTCATAAAACCTGTAGTGTGAGCTGTTCAAAATGTCTTATGTAGATCACTGGTATGAAATATCAAACTGCTAAAGGCTTACGGTATTTGGCTCCTGCCCAAGCTTGTTCATTAGCTAAGATTTCTATTGTACTCACCTCTGTTTTCTGCAGTTACCTTGAGATTACGAAACAATGTGGAATAAATGGCACAGAGCAGGAGTAAAGACAGAAGAATCAGAGTGTTCTGTAGTATCTGTGGGAAGAAACAAGGCTTGAATGTGAAGAACAACTGGAGTTGCAGGAAAGAAATATAAAACATGGGTATCTCCAGAAAACAGCAAGGAGAAAAATAAAACTAAGTCACTTCAGGGCTGATCATATGAACTGATTAGTAAAACTCTGTTGCAGTTACTCAGAAAAGACAAAACTAGAATTAATAGGTGCTAAAAATGACAAGCTGTACAAATTTTATGAAGCTATTTAAATTTATTAAAGGAATGGTAAGTAGAGTAGGCAAATATTTGTTTTTCTGATATATTGAAATGTAATTTTCTTCTTGACATTGGTTGCAGCTATCTTTTGCTGATTTGCAAAAAGATGACTACCCTCTGCCCTTTGTCCTAACTACACCATGCTTTTATCTGAGATGGGATATTTTCTGCAGTGTAAGAATGTCTGAACTAGAATCTGTTTGAAGTTGATTTGTGGAAAATTAATCTGAGGTACTGGAATGAAATGTTTAAGAGATTAGTCCTTCCAGTAGAGAGCAAGGCAAACAAAGCTATAAATACCACTCAAAAGTCATTACCAGTGCCTGTTAAAAACAGCTCCAGAGAACATTAGAGGAAGATAACAAATGCATATTCCTAAAATACTAATCTACAAAATTTCATAAAAATGCATTAATGGACTGCTAACTTACACGGAAGGATACACCACATGAATAGTCTGAATTGCATAAAACATAAAGCACTAATGAAAACATACTAAACTTCAAGTGTTCTTATTTTATTGTTTCAAGTCTGAATCCTACAGAACCTTGTAAAATTTTCATGCTTTCCCAGGTTTAGTCACTTGAGCATCACATGTGCAGATTTGTAAGAAAGGCTAAGTGCATAAATACTTGTGGACCTGGTGTGTTAGGGAAGGACCCAAACATCTTCAAGGCAGGCTCAGAAAATTTACATTTCTTTACTGCTATTTACTGATTTCAGAGCTATACAGATCTTAATTATGCTCTCCTCCAGTAATACATATTGTCTCCAGGGTTGCTGGGGTCTTTCATACCTCAGGAAATCTTGCCTTGCACTATATTTAATTCTTTTCCTGCACACAGCCCTGCCTGGCCCTCCCCTCCTTTGCAAAACACTTTACTGGTGCTCAAAAGGCCCTAGAACAGTTTGATTTTGTTCCTTTTTTAGAGAAGAAATTCCTTCATTGCCTGCTTGGAACTACATTCCCTTAACTGAGCACATGGTTGACTTGACAGATGGTATGTCAGCTGAGTTAAACAAAACTCCTGGATTTTGAAGGTAAGTCCATCATAAGTTAAACTACCTGACAAGGTTTGAAAAGGACATATTTAATGACTTATTTGGGTTACATTAAATTCAGCATAGCTGCAAGAACATATTAGTTGTAAGCATTTTGCCTTAATCACAGCGAAAATGGTAGATCAGAAGCTTAGACATACTCTTTCCAGCTCTTGTGCTGATACTTTTTGTGATCAATATTTTATTTCCTGCCTTTATTTCTCTTTGCCAAGAATACATGCCAAGTAATATTACAGAAACGTGGAGCCTCAAACTGCCATTTTCCCTGGGCTTTAAGAATGACCTTTCTTCTTTCAGAAAAGACATGCATCAGTTAAAGAACTTTTGAACGTCTTCAGCCAGGATGATCTAAATGGCAGTAATTTAGAATAAGAGCTACCCCTTAAGATGTGGTAACATGCCAAAGGATCTCAACACCTATTTCTAACTGCTCTACTTGAACTTTCCATAAAGCAAAAGCAATATTCATACAAGCAGAAAGCATGGCTGAATTTCACCCCTTTAAAAGTTACCTGGCTATACTCCAGAAGGTTCTGTACAGTTAGTTCTTTCTTTAGATACCAAGAAAAAAGTGCCATATTAATTAACAGAATGACTACTAACATGAAATTTGTTGTCCTTTGGCCAAAAATAGCTCAAAGCTTTCTTTCAGTTCATTAGAATGTTACCTAGTTGGGGAAAAAAATGAGCAAAGTGACTAAGGAATACACTTGGAAAATACCAAAAAACCCAATTGTATGAGACTTATGACCATGTAACAACTGCAAAATATGTTCCTGAGAAAGCTGTCTTTATGCCACCTCCATGTGCTGTGACAGCCTCCTGTCACAGAAGAGCAGGGGACTGGAAGGAGAGCATGGTGAGGAGAGTGCCTGCTGTGCTCACCTGTGTTTGCCAGTCCCTGCAGGCAGTGCTTCAGCAGGAGAACAGGGCTCAGCTCTAAGCATGGACTGAGGAGAACCCAGAGGAGAGGAAAGCTGATAAGCAGTGAGGAAACCTCATGCTAGGGACAAGCTGATAAAACTGTGTGTGTTTGGTCTAGCAAACAGGAGATGAAGGGCACACAAAAGAGTCTGGAGTGGAGGCACTGAACATGCAGTGAGGAAATAGAGTCCCTGGTCTGTTCTTGTGCTTTGTCATTCTGGGCTGGCTTTCAAGCAGGGGTTTAAAAAAGACTTCAAGGCCATCAGAAAGACAAGCTCCTTCCCTGTGCCCAGAGAAATTAGCAATATTCATGGAACTTCCTTTCACTGATCAAGAGTTTTTAGTTGACAAAATTCATGCAAACAACAGTGATTTACTGAACCTTTTCCCTCAGCCTGTTCAGTTTATTTATGCAAGCTATAAACATTTGAAGTAATTTAAGGGAATGATTAGCGTGTTTTGCTTGGAGCTAAATAACATGAATATTTATAACTGCCTGTAACTCAATCATTATTTATTCCACTAACACCTACCTGTGAAGTCATGGGCCTTTAGCAAGTCAGCTGTTGGGACAATGGAATAGAGATAACTTGAATTAAAGAGCCCTGGAGATTATTTCCATCCTTTACAGTGTTTCTGTGAATTCTTCTCAGTAGATCACAGTTGATCATCTTCTCCCAAATATAATGAAAACGTTTCCATTTTTATTAAAATGCAATCTTTATCAAGCAATATTTCTGTCCATTAAATGTTTGCTGAGAGAGCTACTTCACATTCACATATTTTTGCTACATTCACATATTTTCTTCCTTCTTTTCAAATGAAACCATGGGAACATTAAAAAAGAACCCCTTATGACATACAATGTTCAAATGCAAATAACAGGACAAAAAAAAGTTGTTACTCGTGTGGAACAGGTATGACCTCACACAGAAATTCCATTGTTTTTCTAGATAGACTTCATGTCTTGGACAGGTTTTATTAAACACTGTATGAAGTGAAAATATTTACAGCCAAGGAAATATTTCAACTTAGGGAGGCTTTCTGGAAAACAAGGCATTGCTCTGCTCTCCTCCCTTCTGCTCCGACTCCTGCAGAGCTGGTTCAAATGCAGTCTGGCAACTCTGGCTAAAGCATTTTCTCTCCACTGCAATGGATCATATGCTGGTATTCAACCCTGAAGATTTATTTGTTTACAGAAAACTCTCACTTACGTAGAGAATTCAGGACATGTACAAGAGAGGAGACATTTGGGTAGTGTTTTATATTATGTCTTTCAAAACTAAAATTACATTTAATTTTCTGTAAGATATATAATAGCTTTTTAACTCCTCAGCTGTTGCATTTTGATGTGTTTAGTGAGAATGTTTTCCTGTATTCCATTTACTAGCACATCAAGATAGCAATTTAATTAATTCTTAAAATCAGAGAAGCATTTAGATTGAAAATACCTTTAAGATCATTGAGTCTAACTGCAAATCTAGCACTGCCAAGTCCACTGCATTCTTAGAGGGTCTGAGACAACTTATTTTGGTTTAAATAACAGTTACTTATGGTAACTGTTAACTTCTTCACCCAAATTAGACCCATCAGTGAAAGCTGTTGTTTCTTGTTCAGTGTTCTTTATGTCCATCTTAAGTGGCAAGAGAAGGAGCACCTGGCCTGTGGCCAGGCCTCTCCTGCTCGTTCCCGTGCCAATTGACTGTACCAGTTCCTGTGCACAGACTCAGCTGCAGAGGGAAAGGTGCACTCCGGATTTGAGGCTTCAAGATGTGCGTGGGCATGTAGACAGGATTTTTCTTGTTTGTTTTTGCAGCTGGCTATTTGATCACAGATGTTTTTCTTGGACAAAGGAAGCCTTTTTAAGGAACAAAATAAAAGGCAATTATCAGGATTTCACAGCTGTAATTTTACTGTATGCTATACATTGGATTTAACTCCAACAGCATGCAATGAACTTGCCTCCCGATTGTTTCAGTACAACCACCTCAGCAAAACCTCTGGGTTTTCTTTTAATGCCACAGCCCCATGGATATCTACAATGTATGTCATTCTAGCATAGAATAATTCAAAATACCAATTTCCCCAATGACACAACACTTCAGTAATAAAATCTGTCCTTTGTAGTAAGGAGAAATAGAGAGCTGTTTATGTAGTGTGACACTGAGCAACCGACCCATGTGTGGGGTGAGAACACGTGCAGGGCTCCAACCATAACTTTTGCTGCATGAGATGACACTGATGACCCACCTTAACAAATAACTTGGCCATCTCCTATAGTTTCAACATAAGATGAGGTCTTTCACATTTTCCCATACTAGTGACATTGAGGTAAAAATAGCTCTCTGACCTCCCAAGTGTAATGTGATACACAAGGTTTAGTTCCCTTTATCCTCCTGCCTAAGCTCTAACACTAAAGTCCAAGTGTTTGCTCTCACTGCACTTGATCTTCCAGACTCACGTAAAAGTAAAGACAACAGTGTTACCAGTATCACTAATAAGTGATCATGTGTCATTAAATCAATGTTACTGGTATTCAGAATGTTCATACCCTGTGGGATTTCAACTGAGAAAAAACAGTACGAAAAAAACCTAGCAGTAAACTTCAACAAAAGTAAATAATTTCTTCAGGAACTAAAGTATACCCGTAAGTGCCTGAAGCACAACTATCTGTGTTTTCAAAAGTTTGATTTATGGCAATTCACAGTATGTGACTGGGAAGCTGAAAAGGCTTTTCATAGTTCTGGGGATCTTGCATAACTTGGGAAACTCTTGGTAGTTCTTAATTAGTCCACTACAATTTGCTCTGTGGGATACTGTACACACCAAGTAATCAAGAGCCAAGTGGGGAACAAAGGAGCAAAGTGCAAAACACTCCCCAGTAGCCTGCTAAAAAATAATTTCTGAAAAGTTAGCAAAGTCAACCATCATTTTAATTTTAGGGCTGGATGCCTTCTAATAATAGCAAAGAATGGATTTGAAAATGGAACAACGATGCTGGCAGACAAAAGACTAAACCCATTAATAGGGCTATCCTATTTACTGCAAAGGCAAATGGACTGGCAATAAATCCTTACTCTTAAAGACTCTTTTAGCATTAAGATATTTTACATCTCAGTTCTTAAGGCGTACTTCTAAATAGTGAGACATTCTGAAAATCTTCCTCATGGAACATGTAGTCTTGAGCAAGAACTTGAGTGAAAACTTCAAAGGTGTTTTGATCTCCTATTTGTGAAACAACATGGTTTTCTTTCTTTTACAAGTCTTCCTAATTAGAACTTGTCACTTTTACCACATGTGCACGAGTCCATTCCCCTTAGAGGCAAAATGTATGGGGTCAACATGCACTGGTATATTTGATTAGCACACACTAGGTAGAATCTATATAGAAAGGTCTTTGAGATTGTGTTTTGGGAAACTTTATTTTTAAAGGCAACCTAAATTTGGATCAAATACAACTACAGAATTCCCCTGAAGTCTGAAAGGTTGGGGAATAAAGGCTATTCTTACTTCTGTTCATCCAACAATTGCTCCTACACTGTAAAGTACTGTGTTATTGTACGTTCTCTAAATAAAATGGAAGAGAACTTTTATGAAAGGTCTAAGTTTATGTGCATTATAGAAACATTTCAGGGTAATTCAGTAATTAACAGAAAAGTAACAAGAGTGCACTAGAAGCAAAGATGGGAGAGTGGGATCAGCACTGATGGGGTTGTATGCAACATGCTGGACCCAAAGTGGCTCTGCTAAGCTACATCTGGTTGCATTTAAATGGCAAAGTTTGGACTCAGCATGATAATACAAACAAAATTATGACATTGGCTTCAGCCTCTAGAAACCAGCTGCTTGCAAACAGAGTGTCAATGTAACTCCTGCTGAGTATGATCAGAGTCTTCTAAGCTGCCATACTCCTGCTTTTAATCAGAGAGAGACAGGTACCACAAGTATATCAACAAAGGACCCACAATAATACAGAGAAATCTGTAACAGAAAGGAACTCTACTGCTTTGAAGAAGGTCTGAGCAGTTGTATTACGAAGCCAGAGGTACTTAGGGTAAAAGAACAATCCAACCCAACAGATGTCTTTAAACTGTCTCATCCGGAAGAAATTTATTTAAATGCTCTTGAACTGGGTTACAAACATTATAACGAAGGACTTTGTATTCTTCAATTGCAGTACCCTAATTTGGAACCTGAAAAAAGAAAAAAATACTTATTCTTAAGATGCTATTTTTTACAGCTACAAATCCTCCTTAGTTTGTTTTTATACATAATCACTTTTAATAGCTTTCAAAATAGACATGGACAAAGAGCATTATCTTTTAAAATCCTTGCAGTGTTATAAGACTTGTCAAACAATGATTCTAACTCCCATGTCATTTTCCAGGAAAACAAAGACTGATTCATTCCCTCTCATTAATAAATAGCCAGATGCTTATGAAGTTAATTCAACATAGATAAGACAATTTGTATAATCAAAGGATAGGGTCTCAAAAGCTGAATGATTTAGTTGTCTAAAACATTCAGTCAAACCATCTGCTTTAAAACAAGAATATGTACAATGGACTATTTTTTCCAAATGAACTCCAAAAATTGACTGGGAAAAACTTGCTGTATTGCATATTCCCCTTGTAATAGAGAAGATTATATGAGCAAGAGAAATGTAAAATTAAAATATAAATTTTGTGACTTACAAAATAAACACACTTTAATCAAAATTGTGATAAAAAAGTCCTAGAGACCTTTGAAGTTTACCTGAAGATGGAGATATTTTTGCTGGTGTTTCTTTGCCCTCCTAGCCAAGCTAACATTTAAAAACTTGTCTTTGATGATATCTATTCCCACTTCTGCTTTGCAGCATGGACAGCACTGAATAAAAACCAGCTTGCAATAATGTGCAACAAAGACATGTGTAAGCAAATAATAAATTTTGGTGTGAGTAGAGAAGGCAGTGAAAAGAAAAAGGTATCTGAAAGGCAACAGAATCAGCCAGGACAAATAAAATTAAAAGATGGGATATGAAAGCTTATTTTACAGTCTGTTTTTAAAAACTTCAGTACAGAGAAGCTAAGTTTTCCATAAAAAAAGAACTAATGTTAGTTGTCAGAGTATTTAAATGACTGCAGTTGGGCAAGACAGAGACATCCCACAGTTTCTGTTCCTCAAAGGGATATTTTCCATTACCTCCTCCTCTGCTCCTAGCTTACTTCACATTTGTACTTTGTGATTATAATAGTTAAAAACCAACCTTCATAAAAGTATTGTTTTCTGTGAGAGAATTGCCTTACAGAAGGGGCTGGTCAAGTGCTAGTGCCAAATGCTGAAGGCCACGGGAGTAGGAGGAGACATTCAGCTAGGAGCAGGGGAAGGTAAATATAGAAGTCTAAATTTAGACCTTTTCCTTTAATTGCATATCACTTTGGTGCTTGTAGTCACTCTCATCTGTAAGTCACATTTACCCTGCTTAAACCACCTACTGCAGAAATTTGTACGATAGAAAGATGAAGGTAAAAAGAAAGGCTAAAGAATCAGTGAATTTGTTCTTGTAAACAAAGTCACTCAGCTTTAACCAAAGAAAAGAAACAGGTGCACTGACATTTATTTTTGAACTTGAAATACATGGTTGATACTGTGTTTGTTGTTTGAAATGATTAAGGTTGAAAAACTACCAAAAAGTAATCTCTGCTTTTAAGTTTTGATAAAAAATTGTCATTTGCTGGGATCTGGCTAAACTCCCATATTTACTGTCCTGAATAATTTCGTGACCCTTGTGAATAACTCCTGTGTCCACAGAACGTACATTTCAAAATGAACATCAAAGTGGTCCCAGGACCCACTCTGTATGGTAGAATTTCAAAGAGAGCCAGCATAAACCATCAAACACATGGCTGGAAGCAATATTTCCATCAGAAGTTCCAAGCTGCAGTGAGTACTCCTCACATTTACACAGCACCCCTTCAGTGCTGACCCTTAAGGAGCTCAGTGCACGCTCATTCTTCCATGAATTAAGTGCATGAGCAACACATTCTTGGGGGACTTATGCTGTAAGGATATGCTTAAACTCACCAGAATGAATTTGTGAACAAGCACAAAGCTGACGTATTAGATTTAATAGCAAATTTTACCTTGTTTTTGTCATGTTCTAAAACCATTTAATAAATATCCTGGGAGTTTAGTTACCTGTAATCTGATGCTATTTCAATTTGGTTTGTTCAGGGGTATTTAATTGGTTAATTCTTCAAGCTTTTTGAGTTGAATTGCATTTTCTGAGATGTATCTAAGTGGTAATATTAGTCAGACACAAAAAAGCAGATAAGACAAAACTCATACACTTAACTAAAAGTCTGACTTTGTTCTCATTAGCTGAAGGAGATAAGATCTTAACTTGATTAAATTCGTATCAGATAAAACTCTAGTGGAAATAAAATCTTTTTTAGCTGTTTTTTGTCTGCTAGCACTTAGAGAATATGCACTCCTGTATAAACATAACTTACCAGTGGCCATTTATGGAGCATCAGGGAAGAGCCATACAATTTATGTAATCTGTAACAAGAGAAGAAATAAAGGAGTCCAGACTGACATTTCACTTCCATAGTAAAATGGAAAAAGTAATTTATAAAATATGAACCGTACCAAAATGAACAAAAATATCTATCTGGATTATTATTCTGAGGTTGGCTTCTGCTCACTTGAAAACATTTCAGAAGCATTGTCTAGCCTCATGATGCTGTCCTAACTTGGATCTCTCATACCAACCTCCACAGTGTTTTAAGTTCTCATAATTTAGGTGGTGAACTTCTATTTTGAAACCCTCAAATGGGCACTTTTTCTAATAAATATTTTTTCAAAGTTCTAAAGTAAAATGTCATTCTCTATACTTCCAGTACGTTCCTAATACTTTGTTTCCTATGCCTTGTCAGTTCTCATCTATTCCTTGTTCCTAAAGGCAATTTTATAATTAGCTCACATCTTATGAGTCCATTTGTTTGCAAAGTGAATGCTGTCTAGAGTAGATTCAATCACGGGAGAGCTCAAAATGCAGTCTAGCAACAACTGAAATCAGCTGCATCTTTGACATTCACACTCAATCCACTTTTTGATTAATGTGCGAGACTGTTGCAAATACCCATCTACCTGAAAATCTTGTGCAACAGAACACAGGGCACAAGCACACCTGTAGAATGGCTAAACACCATTACCATGTAATGACTGCTCTCTGGTTCATATTATCTTTGTAACAACAACCCGTTTCATATTGTAAGGATTTGATTATATTCTGGGGATGTCATTTTATCTTCTGTCACTGCTGTATAAGTGGCTTAAAAACAAAGAAGTCACCTATCAAGGCTGTTAAGCTCCCAGAAGGCAGCAGACTGGTTTTGTTTGCTGCTTTGCAACACTGTCAGTAGCTTTAGTAGGTAATAGATTTAGTATCGTTTGTGTTTGACAAAAGCCAAACAGAGTTGAGACAAACATAATTAAAGAGCTGAGATGATCGGGCTCCTGCGAATGAGAGTTTGTTTTGCCATGGTGCTTTATAGTTCAGAAATAATGTCTAACGTAATTTTCTTCCTTATGTGCACGTAAAAAGCCAAGTTTTAACAAAAAAAAACCCCACAAACCCAATGTAATAAATATCTGGATATATAAATGAACACTGCAGTTGCTTGGTAGCCTGATTGTCTCTGTGACAACGAAGGAAAACAACTCCTTGATAAAGCACACAACCTTTGAGAGACGAAGCATTATGGAAATCAGAAATGTAAGCCTTGTGGCAGTAGAATTGGACTCTTCTCTTGCATTTACTACCACATTTATGGACATTATATTGCATAGCTTGCCTTTCCCTCTCCTTTTACAGCCTTGTAATTTTTATTTGCCCCTAATATTTTTACCCTCTTGAAAAAGAATCACCTCTGACTTATCTGTGTCAGATGGTAGATGATAACCATGGACCAGGGAAGGGAGGAGTAATTAAATCCTTTAAAGTGAGACTATCCTGGCTCCTGAGCCCTGTTGTCTTTTCAGGCACTGACCATCCCTTTGCCTCACAGGGTGCAGCAAAAAGACAACAAAAGAACACCAAGAGTGGGCTGTGGTGTGAGGTTCACTGGCTTAGACAGGGTAAAACTATTTATCTGCTAGAGGAAGACAGGAACTTTCATTACACCCCAGATAAATCGGCTAAATGGCCAATTCCTTACTATTATATTCAGGCACCATGGGGCACTTTTAACCACGATTCTGGGAAGCTCATGGCATGCACTGTAACAAATCTTGGGTGTAGCTATGCCTGTCTTAGAGGCTGAAACACACCAACGGTACTGCTCTATTTTCACTTCCACATCCGCTATGATCGGCGCGTAGCACCTATGCAGCAGAAACCCAAAACATCACCAGATTTTAGGGTTTCCCCTCTCTCAGGGCCGTCAGTCCCGACCCCGAGGGTCTTTCAGGAGGTGTAACTCATGCGGGTGTGACTGCTGTGGATGTAACTCGGTGCAGCGCCCGCCGGGGCTTCACGAGAGCTCCTCGTCCCCGCGGCCCTCAGGGAGCGCGGGCTGAGGGCAGGGCCCCCGCCCGGGCTGGGGACGGCGCCGTGCCGAGCCGTGCCGTGCCGTACCGTCAGCGCTAAGGCTCTTCTCCGTCCTGCCCCCTCGGCAAAGGGGGAGGCTGGTCCCCAGCTCCGGCCGCGGCGGGGGAGGCGATCGCGCCTCTCCTCACCCACCGGTAGCGGAG